>CM076407.1:15551022-15692509 GCA_038363315.1 Mugilogobius chulae
AGGCTACAATTGAAGAGAGAATTTTTCCGTTAAAAAATGACTGGTGCAAAGTATATTCCTGCATTTTTGGAGTGAGTTTTGAAGAAAGGGAGAAAGAGGGTAAGTTTGGAAGGGAGAGTTAATTCTTTAGATGAGAGAGGGAGAGAGAATATTACAGATGTGAAGGGTAGTGGGTATAAAGGAAAGGATTGATGAAGCGAGAGAGTGGGATCCCTAAGATGAGAAGTGAGAAGCAAAGAGAGAGAAGTGGAAGTAGAAACTTGATGATAATGCGGAAAGAGAAATAATGACTAATAGTCAGTTTACAAAAGATTTTTCATGTGATGAATGGGAGATGAGAGAGTGAGACACCACCGTACCTGTCAAGAGAGAGGAGGTGACGCGGATAAGACTTTTTTTTTTGATAGAGGGAGTATGAAACGGAGGCGAACACTGAGCTCCTCCGAGGCGAGGGGTGCAGAGAAAGTGAAAGAAACCGAGAGATGAGAAGAGAAGATGAGGGCAAGACAAATAAGACGGAGCGAGGGAAGAAGTGCTGAGTATTAGATCGAAGTGAGAAAGGGGTAAGAAAGCGGAAAAGGTGAGGTGCGTAGAGAGGGATAGGAGTCAGTGTAGAAGAGTCGTAAAAAGAGAGAGAAAAAAAAGAGAACCAGAGCGAAAGGAACAAACGAGACTTGGAGAGCTGAGACGACAAATGACTTTGTTGTGAGGGCCCGAGAAGAAAAAAGTGGCAGGGGTGCGAAGAACAGAGCGAAGGCAGCGGTGAGAACCTAGCGAAGTGTAAGAGGATGTTTGAGAGGGAAGGATATTCTACTTGGTTACTATCTACCGTGTTATTGAGGTGTGACTACAGAAGTGGATGAAGAAAGAGGAGACGAGGAAGAAGCTAGATGAGTGAGAATGAAAGCAAACCCAATGGCCATTGCAGATATAGAACGAGAACCAGTGCCACGAAGTTGAGTGGCAGAGAAATGCGATTAGGGGAAGAGTTAGCCAGCGAGAGGGCGACGAGACCCCGGGGAAGAGGAATGCCGCCCGCGGAATTGTGAGAGGAATAAGAAGGGTGAGGAGAGGAAATGCCATCACAGGCTATTATAAATACAAACATTATTTGCCAACTAAGATATCAAAACAAGAACTCAGTGGATAGAAGAGATTGGCAATCAGGTTATAAAAACTCTTTTAGGAGAATTATTTTTCTGAGGTGAGGTCTAGTCTTCGTGCGAAACACCAAAATTAAAAAATTAAACATTAGAATTCCCAATCGTGCCTCTATGGGAGTGAATAAGTGCCCTCTAGACAAGGTGTGCCATTATGTTAAGAAGTACCGTAGATAAGTTAGCGATCCAAACCGACTTGTGGAGTCTATCAAAAGGAGAGCACTCAAAAAAGAAGAGCCCAATTTAACTCAGAGGATTTCTATAATGTTAAGATCATAAAAGCTTAAAACAACTGAAGACTGTAAACACCTCGATATTTTTTAAACAAAAAATGGACTACTCCCACATCAGTAGATAACTTAATATTCACACGCAAATTCCTTTTATCCCTCACTTACGCACTGAATTGCCTCTGTTATGTGTCTATTTCAGAGCTTGGAAATAGCTCCCAAAGTCCTGTCTATGATTCTACATGATGAATATCATCCGTGTATATAATGTGTTGTGGTGATGATTTAAGATGGGTTCAATATCGTATAATAGAGCTAGTTTCTGTCCTTTTTTACTTGTATATCATACCAACTTTTCAGACCAGACAACCAAAACAGCCATGCCAGCGACTCGCGACCCCCACTTCAAAATCTGTTAGACCTTTCTAATGATTTCAAGTTGTAAATCTGGTCAAAAGTTTAATCTTAATCATCTTTCAGTAGTTTGTGTGTTATTTGACAGAAACTCATTACAACACTGATTTCAATGTAAATTATTGATTAAATAAAGATCTTAAAATCATCTCACGACCCTCCGGACTTTGGGAACCACTGTATTATACAATTTCTCTAGAGAGACTATGTTCTCATCGTCTCATAGACAGGTGTTTTGAGAAAGTTTACTTTGGGTTTAAAAACTAAGTTCATTCATTCATTTTCTACCGCTTAATCCGTTAGGGTCGCGGGTGACTGGAGTCTATCCAGTGACTTTGGGCCTTAGGCGGGGAACACCCTGGACAGTGGCCAACTTGTGCAAGGTTAGACAGACAAACATTCACTCTCTCATTCACTCACTAGGGAAATTTACATTGATGCCCAATGAACCTAAACAGCATGTTTGGAGGTGGGAGGAAACCGGAGAAAACCCACGGTGACACGGGGAGAACATGCAAACTCCACCCAGAGAGATCGTGAGATGTTGATATGGTCCGACCCGGGAGTCGAACCCATGACGTCCTTATTGGAAAGCCAGAGTCTAACCACTCTGCTACCGTGCACCCTAAAAAACAAGTTTTGACACAAAATTTAAAGGACATTGTACAAGTGGTAGAGCTTGCTTCCAATAAGGAGTCGTGGTTCGACTCCCGGTCGGACCATATTAACATCTCACGATCTCTCTGGTGGAGTTTGCATGTTCTCCCCGTTCACCGTGGTTTTCTCCGGTACTCCATTTCCTCCCACTCCAGAAACATGCATGTTTAGGTTCATGGGCATCACTGTAAATTTCCCTTAGTGAGTGGAATGAGAGAGTGAATGATTGTCTGTCTAACCCTGCGACGAGTTGGCCACTGTCCAGGGTGTTCCCCGCCTAAGGCCCAAAGTCACTGGGATAGGCTCCAGTCACCCGCACCCCTAACGGATTAAGCGGTAGGAAAAAAAAAAACATAAAGTGTATATTTACCATAACAAAACAAGACAAGTGACAGCCCAAAGGCTCCGTAGGAACACACTGAAACTGTCTTTCTAATCACCAGTAAACACACATAAGTTCCGTTTATGACGCTGGTTTGAATCTCTCTCTTTCACCACAGCGGCTCATCCTTGTGCAAGTCAAGTAGGAAGTTCATGTCCATAATTACCTTTTATTGAATCGTCCTCCTGCACCGAGCGACACCAGCACCTCTTTAGTCCATTGTCTCATTTTCTGTCTCACTTTCTGCCCTTTCCCAACCGACTCGACCCCGGCCATTCCGCACTGCCGCCAATTTAGCCTCGCCGCTCCCGCTAATAACTCCAAACCTCTCTCTAACTTCATTACCCATTCAGCCGGGGCCACAGAAGTCACAGCCCGCTCGCTAACTCGCTAACCCGCTAACGCACCGGCCTCTTTTCATTTCCAGTTGCATATATCAAGCTGCAATTACAGGCCGGGCCGCGGAAACTGTGGAGCATGACCGCTAAGCTAACGGCCTTTTGCAATCACAGGCAGGTAATTGAGCCTGGATGGGTGACGATTGTTAAACGGGCAGAAGTCGTGTTTTTCCGCGTCTCAACGGTGAAATGCTAGTGTGAAATGCGAGGTTTTGTCCAATAAAGCGTGCTGCTGATAGAAATTAGCGGACGGTGCTCGGCGGTGACTCACTGCATATGTTATTATTGTTTTGTAATTGGCTTTTGTGGCTGAATGAGAAGCAGCGATGACTTTGGAGAGTTCAGTTTGTGCAAAGGTTTGTTGTTTGTAAAAGTGGGTTGTGTTCGTAAAGTCAGAATGTTTAGAGTTGTGTCATGTTCAGCTAAAGAGCAGGTGGGATTATATTTTAAAAATTACATCGTTGAGCAGCAAAGTTGTTTTATATGAAACTAAAACCTTTTAAACCGGAAAAAAAAGTTTATGATGTGAGACTAGGTAGAATTGTCACAAAATCGAAGTTTTTAAAGCTGAAGATGCTGTTTGTGCTGAACATGTGACCATACCTGTTTGTCAAAGACTGATCCTGTCAGATCTCAGAAGCTAAGCAAGAAAGGCCTGGTTAGTACTTGGATGGGAGACCATTAGAACACCAGGAGCCACAGTGGGACGACAGGAGTAGATTGTCGTTGTGTCCTTGGGCAAGACACTTTTACTACCATTTACTAAACATGAGCTGTTTGTGTTTGCAGGACTCAGGACCCTGTCCAACTTTACACAGGAGAAGACACACAAACAGGGCACATGCACAACCACATTCTCAAGATACAAGTATAAATCTGCAGATCAGTGTGAGAAAGTGACAAGAGAGCCGGACTTCCTATACGCAGACTACGAAAGTTGCGTAGGGCGATGCATCTGTGGAGGGCACCCCTCCTTCTGCGTGCAAATAGTTTTTCGAGTTTATGTCAGTCCAGTCATCAGTCCTCATGCCTGTTGGCTTCACCCTCTGGTTTGCGCTGTACATAAACACTGTTTGACCAATCCTACAAGTTTAAACATGATGGACACTCCCTCTTCTGTTCTTGAGACACAAGCCCGGTTTCCCCTGTGCTGCGCCTAAGACTGACCAAAGCAGAAACATGTGTCTTATCATTCTTAGTTAGCACAGAGCACCAAATCAAAGACTCAGGGAACAGTAAATACATGTTCTGTATGTCATAGGCTCTCAGCCAATCTTTATTTTGCACCAGTAGGACAATGATTGCCTGAACTACGCACACAATAGATGAATAAATTAAATGCTGCAGACCGTGTAAATGACCGTGGTGAAAATTACGCGCGAAATACTTCTACACAATTATATTGAAATATTTCAAAAGCCACATAAAACATACTGTTTGTCCTGAAAAAGTTTCAGATGTTGGTATTTCTGTCCAAAAAGTCCAGCGTGATGATGCAGGTATCAGCTGTTCCAGCGTGAGCACATGAAGAGGAACAGAGGCGGAGCTAACGGGGGAGGGACAGGCTGAGGCCCACTGGGAAACACTGACACAGGTGACACTTGAAGAAGTTAAATTTATTAATGATAAAATTATGCATACAATTAAAGATTTGTTGGTCTAAAATAGCTTACTGCAAATTTAGGGAAAAATGTATTTGTTTTATTCAAAAGTTTCTGGGATCTTACATTATCTCTGTATTGTGAGAATATTATTTAGCTACACTTAGTTTGTCTGTCGCTTTGTGTAGAGTTATAAATTATAATAAAAGTCCATTTAAATGCTCCTTTGGCTTGACTGATTAAGGTTTGTAAAAAGACTGAAGGGCCCCAAGCTGATTTTTTTGCTTAAAGTATATTTTAGCTAATTAAGTCAAGTCAGAACCCAGTTTAAATGTTTGTTGTTGATGTGGAGTTCTCTCAGAAAAGTAAACCGAAAGTTCTGTAGCTGTGGAAATGTCCCAGGCAGCTCAAAACAGCATTATATAGTATTATTAAAGTATAGAGAATGTATCTTGATAGTTGAACGTTGACACAAAGTGCAGATGAAATGAGTGGGCCAAAGCAGGGCATTATGGGATTTGTAGTACTGTGGTGTTACAGCTTTAGAAGTAAATAGATTTTGTCATGTGGGCTGAGAGCGACTTTTTTGTAATGCTTCTATTTATGCATAAAAGAAAACAAACAAATACAAACATACTCTCCTATCCTACTTTTATAATTATACACTTTACATGTTCCTTTCACCTAAAGATCTCCTGTGAGTGAGTTGTTTTGATGCTGTGAACTGGTTGGACTGGCTAATCACAAAGCAACTCCTCGTCTCGTCTTTATTAACTTCATTATCTGCCATAAATCTTGTCATCAGTCTCTCATTTGTTTGAACAGACCTTTTATATTCCACACTGTTTAAACTCTCTCCACAGAAAATCTCTTTGGTTTGAGCCACAATTGGATTGGCCAGACGACACGATCCGCTAACATCAACAAACCCGGCGGTAACCACGCTGCTCTGCTTTTATATCACACCAACATCTGTCTTTTAAATCCACTTTTCATTGCCTTTTGGCCGGTCCAGTTTGTTTTGGGACGCATGCAGGCTGGTGATTGACGGACAGAGGCCCAGGTTTCTGTCGAATGTTCCATCAGAAGCAGCACACTTTGGGCTCTTTCATGTGGCGCGGAGGAAACGTGAGACGCAGCGCGGTTAGCCCAGCGAGCTAAAGGGTTTGAGAGAGAACACACGATCCACACACACTGCAAAAATCTCCCTGTGCCTGTCTGGAAACGCTCATTTTAGATTTGATTCTTTAGCGAGGGTTTCTTATGGCATGTTTCTGAATTTTCAGTTTTACAAATTTGCAAACCAAGCTGTAGTTCTCAAACATTTCATAAGTTGTATCTGCTTTTTAAGACGGTTCTTCACGGTCAAAGACTGATCATTTCAGAAGAACAAGCGGCCAAGAGCCAGGCTGGCACCACCCAGTGCCTCCACTGAGTTTCATTTCACTCCAGATTCCACTCTAGATCAGTTATCGCAGAACTGCAGACGGTTCCAAAAAGCAGGAAGTACAGTCGTCCAATCAGCATGAATAGTAATGTGACATGTTTGTCAGAACCAACCAGAGTTGAAATAACAGACTAGCAGCACATGCTTAATGCAGAAAGAGCTGCCCTCTATCTGCTGTCTCTCACAGACTCAACATATTTCCTGTAATAAATGATAAATTAGATTAGAAATGATAGAAGAGAAATAGCACAATAGACAATTTCTGCACTGCCCACAAAACTCATGAGACTGCACAACGTTTTTTTTTTGCCAAAATCAACTTGAATAAATGCATCTATTTGTTACAGTAACTAAAAATCATAATTTTTGCTTTGAGCGGGCTTGTACGGAAGTCCAGAGCTGCCAGTGTGGAGTAAACATTTTTTCCAGCTTTTCTCGTTATAACGACTTTATATTTACGTTCAAATGACAATATTCTCGTTATTACGACTTTTATTTACGTTCAAACGACTTTTTTTTACGTTCAAACGAGAATATAATGTCGTTATAACGACTTTTTATTTACGTTAAAACGAAAATATATTCTCGTTCGAACGACTTTTTATTTACATTAAAACGACAATATATTCTCGTTAAAACGACTTTTAATGAATAATAGACAGCCCTTCCCATGATGCTCCGTTTATTAATCATTACACAGATTAAACAGGATTCTTCCAGTGTTATTGCGACATATAAGATCTCATGGCTCCTTTTTATAATTACGTGCGCATCGCTTTGATATAAAATACGCCGACTTTCGTCTTTCCTCATTTCTCCGCTGCTCTCTCTCTCTCTCTCTCTCTCTCTCTCTCTCTCTCTCCCCCGTCTCTTCTCGATCGTCTCTGATTGGCCAGCGCCTCGTCTTTTTAACTTATCCTGGTCCGGAGCAGGTTATGAGTTTGCCGCATGTTGTCGTTGAGATCTGCCCCGATAGGAAGTGATCCAGTTTCGTAGGACCAGACCAGGTTTAACCCAGAACTGACCTCGCTAAACCCCAAATCTAGCTTCGTAGTATGGCTCTGAGCCATCCAGCTTGTGGCGCATCATGGGAAGAGCAGTCTGTTTATCATAAAAAAAGTCGTTCGAACGAGAATATATTTTCGTTTTAACGTAAATAAAAAGTCGTTCGAACGAGAATATATTTTCGTTTGAACGTAAAAAAAAGTCGTTTGAACGTAAATAAAAAGTCGTAATAACGTGAATATTGTCGTTTGAACGTAAATATAAAGTCGTTATAACGAGAAAAGCTGGAAAAATGTTTACTCCAGTCTGGCAGCTCTGGACTTCCGTAGGCTTGCATGGTTACAAAATAATGTATTATTTTGGCTTGGAGTTGGGCCTGAACCATTGAAGTGTGTAGATGTTTTTTACCTCCAGAAAGTTACACAGTGGACCTTTAAAGTTATGTTGCACTAACCTTGTCACAACAGTATCAGTATCAGTATTAGTTTACTCACACTTGTATTTGGACATGTTTGAGTCATCTTGTATTGTCCTGCAGCTGATGCTCCAGTGTCAGAAAACCTCTGTCGTCACCTATTAAAAATCTGTAAAGATAGTCATTTAAAATATATGGCATATATAGTCAGCATTTGATCAGAGAGAACTTTAACAAAGAAATGGGAGATCACGATATGACAATTTCATCAGAAAAGCAGATTGTCACAGAGATGAGCTATTTTTATTACAATACTGCCCAAACTGTTTATACCACATGATGCTCTCTGCTGCTGTTTGTAACACATCTGGTTTATATACACTTGTAACTAAGGTCATAACACGACGTCACTCACTTGTGTAAAACCAGTCTGTCTTTTTTTACAGTGTGTTGGTCAGGTCCAAACCTCAGGCCTCGGTCCCTCAGAGCAGCTCCACAGCCCAGAGCCAAAATCTGGGAGGAATATTCCAGCTTTTCTTCCAAAGGTTGGATTTACAGCGGAGAGAGTTTGTTTTTCCGACGCTGAGAGGAGAAGTGTCAAACAGAAGGAGGTCAGAGCTGTGCAGGACGCCACAACACAACTGTTTCTCTCTCCAAACATTTCTAGTCTCTTGGTTAGAAAGGTTAGAATTTAAAAGTATTTATCACAGTTTGGACCAAGAATGACCTGCAGCATGTTTCACTTGATTCATTTTTAACTGAAACTTGTTCGCTGTTAGCAAAAGTAGTGTTAAGAGTAACAGTGTTTTGTTGACTGTGTTATCTAAAGACTTACATGTTATAGTAGTTATATTACTCCCTCCTGAAGGAAGTTTGTTCTTAGTGTGTTCTTTACTCCAGCTTTTTGAGTGGCGTAAACAAGATTCCAGTGAGGTTTAGACTATTCTGAATACAGTGGTCCCTCGTTTATCGCGGGGTTTAGGTCCAAAAATAACCCGTGAAGGCGAAACCCGCGAAGTAGTGATCTTCATTTTCTACCAGTAATTTCAGTTGATAACCTGCCTGGTCTGATGTTTAGTGTCTTTGTACAGTAATAATGCTCTGAACACATGATTCACCGCCAGATACAACAGCGCGAGTCGTTATGTGACCTTAAAGATGGATGGTGTTGTGTGTGTTCTCCTGCTCTGCTTTTGGCACGTTGCCCGTCCCGCTGCGCTCCACAGCCGACCGCAGAGCCACGGATCACACGGACTCCAGAGCCGACACTAAACACATGACTCTAGGAAGCACAACACGCTCCTCAAACACATCTGGACTCTAGCGAAGTCACAACACGCTCCTCAAACACATCTGGACTCTAGCGAAGTCACAACACGCTCCTCAAACACATCTGGACTCTAGTGAAGTCACAACACGCTCCTCAAACACATACAGACTCTAGTGAAGTCACAACACGCTCCTCAAACACATCTGGACTCTAGTGAAGTCACAACACGCTCCTCAAACACGTCTGGACTCAAGTGAAGTCACAACACGCTCCTCAACACATCTGGACTCTAGTGAAGTCACAACACGCTCCTCAAACACATCTGGACTCTAGTGAAGTCACAACACGCTCCTCAAACACATCTGGACTCTAGTGAAGTCACAACACGCTCCTCAAACACATCTGGACTCTAGTGAAGTCACAACACGCTCCTCAAACACATCTGGACTCTAGTGAAGTCACAACACGCTCCTCAAACACATCCAGACTCTAGAGAAGTCACAACACGCTCCTCAAACACATCTCTGAACTACACAAATGACGTTCCAGCGTGAACAAACTTATCATGGTAACTACGAACTCAAAGAGTCTTCTCCTCACCTAGAGAAACGTCCGAGCGTCAGGTCAGCTTCCCCTGCATGATCCAAACTGTCTCAAGTTTTATAAAAGAGCTTCTGTGTTGTGTCCTGTGAATGCTGCCATGTCACACGTTCCTAAATGGTGCGTTTGTGAGAAAAGCTGCGTACAGCGCACGTCTACAGGACCGCGCATTGTAAAAAACAAAAAACAAATTGCACACAAAAAAATCCGCGAAACCACGAAGCCGCGAAAAGTTAACCGCGATAGAGCGAGGGACCACTGTATTTATCATGAGGACAAGGATGTCCAGGAGTTTCCTTAGAAATCATTTCATCAAAATAGATGCATGTTGATATTTCAGCCAAACAATGCATTTACACAAGTTCATTTTTCATTTCTGCCACATTCCCAGCCCTCTGCCCACGCTTCAGATTGGTCAGAGTGGGTCTGGTCACCACTCTCCCTGCCTGTGTTCAGATCAACTGCACAATGAACCGTCCAATCAGATGAGTTTATTTGTGTGAAGCACATGAAACAAAGGAGCTGTCTGTCACTTAGACCAAAATCTAACGACAGTTCTTTACGTTTTTTTTCTTACTTTTCCATACTTTTTTGTCATAAGCAGCCATGTTGGTTTTCATGTGTCCCTGATTGTCTGATTAATCCAGACTAGGCATGTTCAAAGTGCAGCTCATGTTATAGAAACCAGAAATAATTCTTATTGCCAATTAGTGGCAATAAGATTTTAATTGTATTTTTTAAATGATCCACTGCCATGCATATGCTTCGCTTCATCTATCTTCAAAATCTGGCTCTTTGTGAAAAAAGTTAATACCCCTGAATTAGTCTGTCAATCATGTTCACGGAAATTTGAAGGAGGGACACGGTGACCAGACCAGATCTGTTTATATATTTGGTATGTCCCCCTGTGCTGCAGCTTCTTCTCCATCCCTGCTGTCTCTCCTGCACACAATCAAAGTAAACTGCATCCTCACGCTAGACTTTGAATAAACACTAAAGACAGTCTCTTTTGTTAGGACAAATTGGCTAGACTTGTGTTTTATGTTGGAAAAAACATAAGTCATGTTTTATGTTGATTCTTCCAACTTTTATGTTGGAAGAATAACATAAAGTTCATCGTCATCAGCACCTGATACTGGCTGCTCTGCTTTGTGTGCACGGGGCGGGGGGGCACTGCTCCAGTGACCAATCAGTGAACAGTGATGAAGTGGAGGGTAGGCCACAGAACCAACCTACACTGACATAGCGGACTGTTTCTATGCTTTTCCTTTGACCTTGTGTCCAGTATGAGTTTTAGATTTTGTACTCTTAGTTCACAGAAAAGGCAAAGACAAACCTCTGCTTCCTGGTTTACACAATGTTCAGGCACAGCGATTGGCTAAAGCAAAAAAATAAAAAACTAAACCCTAACCTCAGTCTTGCAATGTCCAGTTTCCATGAAGTGGTTTGTTCTCAGCATGTGACCCTTCAATCTTTCAATAGACCAGTGACTGTCGACCCATCTCCACTTCTTCCGCTTGGCTTAGTCAGGACTAGATTCCCAAACAGGAAGAAAAGAAACACTCCACACAAACCAGGCTCAAACCCACAACCTCCTGCTGTAGAGTGTGAGTGCTGGTCTGTCTGCTGCAGTGGGAGTCAAAAAATAATCACTTCACTAGGGCTGTAATGAAAAAATGTCCATCGACCAATTCATCGACTAAAAAGGGGGCGTGGCAAAGGCTCTGAAGTTAAAAGTAGAGTTGTCCAAAATATTGCAAATGAACGCTAAAACTGGTGTTGAAATGAAATACAGAATACAGATAACATTAACAAGACACAAATGTGATAGACAAAATTTGATATTTTCTGCACACACACAAAAAAAATTACATTTTCTGAAAAGTTTTAAGATAATCTTGAGTTTCATCAAAACTGGTTTGAAACTTGATCTTAAACTTGGATTTTGTGTTGAAAATGTCGGCCCACTGAATGAATTTCTTCAAGTTATTTCTTAGTATCAAAATCAGGTTGGAAATTTTAGTTTTGTGACAACTCTGCAAGAACCTGCTCAAAAGACTAATAATATAATGTCGTTCATTCAAAAACTATAGTACTATAGTATAAGTATAAGCTATAGTATAAGCAGAAAATTAAAAGGAAGTGTGTTTGTAAAAAAGGCAGTTCAGACCAATGATTCTGTTACAAATTCCTTAGAATCTAAATCACATGTGTCAAACTCAAGGCCCGGGGCCAGATGCGGCCCTCCACCTCATTCCATGCGGCCCTCAAGGTCTTATAAGGTTTACGTATATTTTTATAGTGTCAGGAGTAATCTGGGTGTCTTACCCTAATGAAATTACTTGTCTGAATCTAAAGAGGAAGTCATTTTTCAGACTAATGCAGTGCTGTATTCAGTAATTGTCACTTTAATAATTATACAATAATCAAACAACTACTATTTGTAGTTTGTCATGGTTCATTTTAGTTAAAACTGGCCCATTGAGTCCTACCTCACCTCCTCCATCACCGTGTGGTACGCTGGAGCCACAGTCAGGGACAGACACAGACTGCAGCGCATTGTGCGCTCTGCTGAGAAGGTGATTGGCTGCAGCCTTCCATCTCTCCAGGACCTGTACGTCTCCAGGACCTGTACGTCTCCAGGACCTGTACGTCTCCAGGACTCGGGGCGTGCAGGTCGGATAGCAGCTGACCCTTCTCACCCTGGACACAGACTTTTTGAGCCACTCCCCTCAGGCAGGAGGCTACGGTCCATCCGGACCAGAACCTCACGCCACAAGAACAGTTTCTTTCCCTCTGCTGTTGGACTCATGAACACTCTATAAACCTGCGACTATGTTGATCTCCTGCATTGTCACTTTAACAGTTACATCATCACCTGTCACTTTATTCACTTTATTCATTCGTTCATCACTATGTTAGTATTATCCTACCTCTTGCACTGACAGATTGCACTGTTGTTTCGATTGTTCTGATTAATGTGTATATTTTATTGGCCTATTTTTGCATGCCTTTATACTTGACCCTAACCCTATATATTTTAAATATTTTTACTATATTTGATATTTTTACTAGATTCTTTATCTTTATTTGTGTTTTCTGTGTTATATGTTGCACATTAGCACCGCAGCAAGTTCCTAGTCTGTGAATTCTGTTTGTTCACTGACAATGGCAATAAAATTCTTTCTGATTCTGATTCTGATTCAAGGACAACCCAGATGCCAATGTGGCCCTTTGTCAGAATGAGTTCGACACCCCTGATCTAAATACAAGATTTAGTCGGCTAATACAATTTTAGTCGACCAAGACTCCATCGACCGATTTATGGACTAAACAACTAAAGAACTGCAGCCCTACACTTCACTAATACATCTGCTGCTGGAACATACAGTACGTCAAACATTGTGCCAGCTTCTGTTTTACATGAATGAGCCCAGTAACTACACAGTTATAAACATGAACAAAACACTAAACTCTAACTGCATTCTCACCCAGGAAAAGTAACTAATGAATGAAGTAAAGAGACACAAATGAGCTGCATCTGCTGCGTCTCCAGTCTGTTGAGAATGGACTCTTATTGGTTAATGGAGCGTTCACAGTGCGACCACAACAAACACAGATTACTGGCCATTAGCCCGAGCCACTTCAGACGTGTCCAGAAAGCGCCGCGAGCCAAGTGTCGCGCCGAGACGCACGCAGCTGTGACCTAATTGTGCGCAGGCCAATAAGACCTGCCACCGGCGCGCGACTCGAGCACCGCGCGCCTGCACCACCAAATGTGATTACACACAGAGCGATGGGCCACTTCTGCTCCCACACAAACTCCCACTCACGCCAATTAGACACCGACACAGAGACCTACCAGAGACTGAGAGAGAGAGACTGTGTGTGTGTGAGAGAGAGAGAGAGAGACTGTGTGTGAGAGAGAGAGAGAGAGAGAGAGACTGTTAGAGAGACTGTTAGAGGGAAAGAGAGAGAGAGACTGGGGAGGAGAGACTGTTAGAGGAAGAGAGAGAGAGAGAGAGAGGAGAGACTGTTAAAGAGAGAGACTGTGTGAGAGAGAGAGAGGCTGTGGGAGAGAGAGAGAGGCTGTGGGAGAGAGAGAGAGAGAGGCTGTGGGAGAGAGAGAGAGGCTGTGGGAGAGAGAGAGAGGCTGTGGGAGAGAGAGTGAGACTGTGGGAGAGAGAGTGAGACTTTGTGTGTGTGTGAGAAAGAGAGAGAAAGTTAGACTGCGAGAGAGAGAAAGTGAGAGAGAGTTGAGGCCACTTCAGCCGACGTCTGAACTTTGTTGGACCCGCTCAGGCTGAAAGAACAAAACGACATCATTAAGTTGTTGGGCAGTTCATGCAGGTTGTTCTTGTCACATCATCTGAGCAGAACTTTCTTCAGCAGAGCTGTGAGGCAGCTCGGCTCTGATTGGCTAGTTTATCCAAATTGGGCGGGATTTCTCGTAGAATCCACTGTTGAATCTTTTGACAGTTGTGTGCTGCCCCTGTCAGCTCGAAGTATGACCGTCAACTGAGAACGTCCCATCGTTTGTCTGTTTATTTGTCCCCTTGTTTCAGGCAGAGCCTGTTGTTAATAGAAACAAAATAACTGCTGCTGACGAGGTCAAAACTTCTCTGCCAACAGCACAGGCAGGACTCAGGTCCTGCTTCCTGCAGCAGGTTAAACACAGTGGAGGATGGACAGACAGACCTGATAGAGCGAGGCTTTCATCTGTTCTACACAGTGTGTCCGTGCACACAGTGTATCTGCAGCAGAACATACAGACAAACTCTCTGTTATACAGTTAACTGAGCTGTCTGTGAACAAAATCTACATAGCAACCGCATGGCAGCGGTTGTTAGGGCTAAGGGGGCGGGGTCTAGAGGACTTCGTCTGCTGAAGTATAAATGTCAGAGTCAAATGAACTTTGTTCTTGTTCTTACAGCCAGAGTGGGCCAGACAAACTTCTTACTTCTTATGAAGTATGAATAGGTCTTTAGACTGTGTGAGAGAGAGAGAGACAGGGAGAGAGAGAGAGAGAGAGAGACAGGGAGAGAGAGAGAGAGAGAGAGAGAGAGTGAGACTGGGAGAGAGAGAGCATGAGAGAGGGCAGAAGAGAGAGACAGACTAAGAGAGACAGAGAGAGAGAGAGGAGCAGTGTGTAATCAGCCCAGACAATTACCATAACAGAGCAATTGAAGGTGAAAGATGGATAATGGTGGAGACGCAGAGACAGATGGACGTTAATATTTACTGTCTGCAGACACAAAATCACACAAACTCGACTTTAAGTGACATGTTTGACACTTATCAATGAAAAACTAATATGATGACATCAGCAGACTTTTCTCTTTTCTTCTGTAATTCCCTCCCCTCATCTCTATCTTCTCCTCCTTCTCTTCTGTTTCTCTCCTTTCTCCTCCTTTTCTCGCTCATATTCTCTCCTCTCTTTCTTTTTCTAGCCTTCTTATGTCTCTTCAACCCCTCTTTTCTTTCTCTTTTTTGCTCTTTTCTCTCTCTCTCTTTCTCTTTCCCTCCTCCCATCTCAATCTTCTCCTGTCTCTTTTCTCCTCCTTCTCTCTTTGTCACATTTCTCCTCTCATTTTTTCTTTCCATCTCTCTAATTTACTGTCATCTTTCTCACTTTTATTCTTCCCCTCTCACCTGTCCCTTCTCCTCCTCTCTCTCCTCTCTACCTTCATACATCCTCTCTATTTTTCTTCCTCTCTCTCCTCTTCCTTCGCTCTACATCCTACCCTCTTCCCCCTCGTTTCTTTCTCCCCACTTTCTTCTCCCTCTCTCTACTCTTCCTTCTCTCTACCTAACTCCCCTCTCTATCCTTTTCTTTCCTCCCTCTCTCTCCCCTCTCCTCTCTCTTTCTTTCTTCTCTCTCTCTCCTTAACTTTCTCCCTCTCTCTTTCTTCCTCCTCTTTCTCCCTCTTTCCTTTCTTCCCCTCTCTTCCTCCCTCTCTTTTTCTCCACATCTCTATCTCTCTCTCTTCCTCCCTCTCTCTTTCCCCTCTCTTCCCTCCCTCTCTCTTTCTTTCTCCTCTCTCTCTCTTCTCTCCTCTCTCTTTCTTCCTCCTCTCTCTCCTCTCCCTCTCTCTTCTCTCCCTCTCCTCTCTCTTCCTCCCTCCTCTCTCTCCCTCTCTACTCTCCCTCTCTCTTTCTTCTCTCTCTCCTCTCCCTCTTTTTTCTCCCTCTCTTTTCTTTCTTCCTGCTCTCTTTCCCTCTCTCTTTCTTCCTCCTCTCTCTCCCTCTCTCCTCTCCCTCTCTCTTCTCTCTCCCTCTCTCTTTCTTTCTTTCTCCTCTCTCTCCCTATCTCTTCTTTCCCTCTCTCCCTCCCTCCTCTCTCTCCCTCCTTCCTCTCCCTCTCTCTTTCCCCCCCCTCCTCTCTCTCTCTCCTCCCCCTCTCTCTTTCTTCCTCCTCTCTCTCTCTCTTCTCTCTCCCTCTCTTCTCTCCCTCTCTCTTCTCTCTCTTTCTTCCCCCCCCTCCTCTCTCTCTCTCCTCCCTCTCTCTCTTTTCTCCTCCTCTCTCTCTCTCTTCTCTCTCCTCTCTTCTCTCCCTCTCTCTCCCTCTCTCTTTCTTTCTTTCTCCTCTCTCTCCCTATCTCTTCTTTCCCTCTCTCCCTCCCTCTCTCTCCCTCCTTCCTCTCCTCTCTCTTTCTTCCCCCCCCCTCCTCTCTCTCTCTCTCCTCCCCCTCTCTCTTTCTTCCTCCTCTCCCCCCCCCCCCTCTCTCCCTCTCTCTTCTGCCTCTCTCTCTCTCTCTCTCTCTCTCTCTCATCTCTCCCCCCCCCCCTCCTCTCTCTCTCTCCTCTCTCTCCTCTCCCTCTCTCTCTTTCCCTCCAGGCCCACACACGGCTCTGGTTTCCCCCAGCTCAGGCCTCTGCTCTGGGGCTCTAATCGGCGGATCAGCCCCTCTAATCAAACGGACATTCTCACTCGGGACAGAGGCGACTGTTATGTGCCAGCTCAATGAGAATGTTAATTTTATAGAGATATTATTGCACAGAAGGGGACAGTAACCGGAGACGGACGGAAACCAGAGCCGCCGTTTGCTCCGATTGTTAATAAATGTTCCACAAAACTGGCTCTTCCTCAAACGCAGGAAGATAATGCGATGATGAGGGGCATAAAGCACACATGGAACGCATCGCAGGACATGAAATCAAATATACAGCATTTGGGACGATTTTAGAGGTGGGTGGAAACAAAAGAGTGATTGGAAACAGGAGCAGCAGTCGGATGCTCAAAAGTTAGATTCACAATGTATTTAAGTCTTGAGTTTTAGTTTTATTCATTTGTAATATTGAAACACTAATCAGAATAAAGTCTATGTTTTTCTAGCTAAAGAAAGAGCTAAAGGGACGGGCTTGTGAGATTATCCTCTTGCTGTGGCCATGACAGATTTTTTACTAGATCACAAACTTATATTCACTTTAGTAAAAATGTAAACAAAATGTATCTATTTCTAACCTTTGTTGGTTTAAAAAAAACAAAAAGATTCATTAAAAATACATTTGGATGGGCACAGATGATACTTTTCCATTTCTGTACAATACAAATACTGTCAGAATATGTAGGCCCAAACTACTGATATATGGTCCATCCTTACAGAATGTTCACCCGAGGTTCAGAATTATAATCCATAAACACATGGCTGCGTTGTTAAAAAAGTTCAGAGCTGGTGCCAACAGACTATTTCTATACACTCTGGGCCAGATTTATCAAGCATTTGCTCATGTGCAAAACAGGTTAGGGGGAGAAAAACCTTGGCAGAGGTGACATTTTTCTCTCACACACACATTAAAGATGGACAATTTGAAGTGGTTCATATCTGTTTTGTTTAGTTTGTTGTATGTGCATCTTTCAATATTAAAGTTTGTGTAAAATGCTCATAAATAACACACTTTTTTTTTTTTGTATTTCTGCACCCGCAATTTAGCACCTGGATGATAAATCAGGCCTTCTGTGTACACAAGTGTGTAAAGTGTCTTGACACTATGGCTCCTTCTGGTGGAGCCAGAGTGGTCTCCCATCCAAGTACTGACCAGGCTCTGACTTTTGAGATCTGACAAGATCAGTTGACTTGTACTCAACCAAGATTCTCCCACTGAGATTAAGAAGAGCAGTTCTGGGCGAGGCATTAAAAACATGTTTTTAGTGGAAGGGGAAACTGGAGCACCCAGAACAAACCTACACAGACACTAACATGCAACTCCACTTCAATGTTCAGGGTTGTCTGGGAATTGAATTCTTGCTGTAAGATCAGTTAGGTTGCCTAGTAGTAAGTTAGTATCCTTTCTTGTCTCCAAAAGGAGAAATTAGCTTTGGACAATGAATCAATGAGCACAAAGACTCACAAAGACAAGACATACAACCATCCACGTTCACAACCTGTGACAGTCCCCATACAGAAAAACCCTGGCCAAGTCCTTACAGAGCACTGACCGCTGTGCCACAAACAGACGTGGCCACCAGTTTAAAAACTACAGATTGTTGCCATGTTTAGTATCCAGCAGGTCTCTTTCTTTTGCTTTGTTTTTTCAACCAGCTAGTTATTGCTACAACTGTTTTGCCCTCTTCTTTGCTTGATTTTTTTTCCTTTTTGTAAAAAAACTGAATCTGTGAAATGTGCTACATGAAGATTATGTTTAGTAGGCTAAATGTAACGTTTAGTTTGACCATGAAGCTGCTTCTCATCTGTGGATTTGTCAAAACACACAAACACATTAGTCTGTTCTGATGTTGTTGTTGTTGTTGTTTATACCCTGTTAACCTCACTCACAGCAGCTCACTCGTCATTAGCAGCACAGACTGGCAGCCTCTCTTCAGTCAGTCTGCCCCAGGGCGGCTGTGGCTGCAGTGACTGAATACGACTTCTCTGTGTTTGTACACGTGGAAGCATTTTTCCTTCCTTTAACCAGACGAAGCCTTGTATCGACTGTTATCTGACTGTGTGTGTGTGAGCTGTTAGCCCCAGAGCAGACGCACGCTTGGCCCGCTGCTGGTCCCTTTTTGGATTATTATGGCCTGTTTTTGGAGAAGAACAGGGCAGCTTCTTTTAGGTTTTAGGATCAAGAAAAGAAAAAACATCTGTGAAAGCGCCTGAACAAGTGCATTGTGGGAAAACTACATGGAAAGTGAGAAGAAGTCAGAGGAGTGAGGAGATGTGCCAAAAAATTTCTGTACAAATGTAACACAGAAAAAGACCTCGTTCTCTCAGGAAACTCAAAGAAAGATAGAGTTTTGTCTGCTAAAGTTGGGTTTATTCATGTGTTTATTTACGATTAGAACATTTTTGCACATAAAAGTTCCAGAGAATCTTCTCTCTTTCCTTCATGGGCCATTTCTCCTTCTAAAACATTCACCTTCTACATTTACACTGCACAAAAGAGGCTCCACCAGGAATTCAGTCACGTCAGCAGGGTTGTTTCTTGTTTTTTTTTTGTTTTGTTTCGAAGAGGCCTGCCTGAGCTTCTCGTGGCACTGTTTTGCTGTGGGATAAATGCTGACCTGTGCTATAGCTCTCCGGCTGGTTTTCTGAAAAATGTAGATTAACACCAAAACGTCAAAAACATATGAGCACTTTTATTTACGTGAATATTGCCCCGTTTACATGACGGCTTTAATTCCGAAGAAAGATAATTTAATTCTGAATTAAAATTAATTCCACTTTAAAAATACCATGTAAACACTTAATTCCTAATGAAAAGTTTATTCGGATTTAAACTTAATTCCGAATAAAGTGGGTGGTTTATTCCGCTTTTAAATCCGAATAATTTCATTCCTTTCTCATGTAACCGTTTTATTCGGAATAAAAATAATTCCGTTCACACTGCGCAAGCGCGCGCGCTGTCTTTCTGACGGTGATGACGCTGCAAGATGCCGGCACGGACACGAAACTTTATAGTTTTGTATTTAAGTGCGCTACTGGAGCTACAAATAATGAAAAGAGTGGGTGGGAGAAAACACGAAACACTCACCTTTTCGCAGAGGCAGCGGAGAGAGACGCTGAGCTGATCATAAACAAGTGGAATCTGGAACTACTTTTCCTTCGCTCACAGAACATGACGTGGAGCTGATGATGTGATTCTCCAGCTGTTGCTTAAAGACTTTCATCGGAACGACTCCAAAAAAGTTAGTATCATTGCGTCCGTGGCGTTACAACAATCCCAGGAGATAAAAAAGTCGGTATCCCGTATCCATCGGATGTGTGTTTTTCCGGTCGACGTAATTACGTAATGACGTATGTGCGTTCCCTTTCCTCTCTCTTTCTAACCCAGACGTTAAGCGGAATAAGATAAAGCCGATTTAGCCTGTTTAACATGTAAACCTTTATTCGGAATTATTAATTCCATGTAAACTTGAAGGAAAATATTTTAATTCCGAATTAATTAATTCGGAATAAACAATTCGGAATTAAGAAACATCATGTAAAACATCATGGCCAATGTTACAAAAAGTCAAAACGTAAAACAACCACACATTTTGGTTGAAGCCACATGGCAATATTTTCTTTGGGTTGAACAGGTAAATGTAGGCTTCAAGTGACTAAAATAGAAACATTTAGGGCTTTGGATGCAGACAAATGTTGGGCCCCATAATCCCAATGACAAACATGCACAGTACTGTACATCTGGAGGAAACCTAAGCAGACATGGGGAGAACATACAAACTCCACAGAGAAAGGCCCCAGGTCATCTGAGAACTGAAGTCAGGAGACTCTTTCTATGAACCTTAAGTCCCAACCCATAAGTCCCAGTCCAGTCTGTTGTCCTAGTCACATGCCATAATATTTACCTAGAAACATCATGTAAAATGTAATATTTACAGACGTCGTCTGAGTTTCTAATCCTGTGAATCGCCCATGTGTAAATCTGATGCGTATGTCTGTGTTTTCTGCTCATGTCTGTAATTTCAGTCTTATTTCTAAATGAATTATTGATGACGCTGGGTCTAACTTTACCTTCAGATTTGAACAAAAGTGTTATTACTATTCACCACGGATTATTCTCAACTTAAATTGTTGTTTTTTCTACAATTAAAAAGCTAATGAATAATCCCGTTGTCGTAGCAACAGAAGGTGGAGAAGATGAATGCTTAGGGAAAAGTTTGAATGTTTGGACTTTCTCAGTGTAAATGGATTCAAACTGCTCATGTGGATGTGATTGTGACCCACGTTTACACTGCCACAGCTCAGGTCAGCTCATTCACGTTAAAACAAACTGAAAACACAAGAAACGCTCATCTCATGAATGAAGTAAAAGGTTGTTGTCATAAAATAAGGAAATGACAGACACTGAATAACCCCAAACAAAAACTCCGACGCTGTGAGGTCATTTAAAGTTTACACAGACGTCCCAATAAGGTAAATATTCTGCCATGTGACTAGGACATCATTTAACCCCAAATGTAAATGATTATTATTAGGGATGGGACGAGACAGAATTTTCACGAGACGAGCCACGAGATTGGGTCCACGAGATCGAGACGAGACAAGATTTTTAAATAATTTGCATTCATTGTTTCAATTTAGAATTTAAACAAGGCAAATACAAAATTGATTTGTATTATTTATTATTGTTATTTATATTCTTTCAGTTTAGCTTTACCTTTCATTATGTGTATCACCTTGGATTTTTATTATTTCAACGATATGAGTTTGACTGAACTTGATCCTCCCTCATGTGTAGCTCGACTCCGCCCTCCCATGTGTAGCTCAGACTCCGCCCCTTCCCGTGTGTAGCTCAGACTCCGCCCCCTTCCCCGTGTAGCTCAGCTCCCCCCCTTCTCCTGCTTCACAGCGCTGCGCTGCTGACAGGGACCAGACACACCAGATGAGGAGACTTTCCTACTTTTTACAGTTATTGATGATACAGGCCAAAATATCTCTTTGTGGATCTATTTTAAACTATGTTTAAGCCGCTGTTCCACGATGTCCGCGCGTAATTTGACGATTATATATTTTTCGCGCTAACTTTTACAATGTTTAGGACTAATTATCTCTGTCAATATTGGTCCTATCTTTACCAAATAAAAACTGAGACAGAGTTTAGACAGTTTTCTGTCAGAATAAGTCTGCTACAAGTCTGTGTGTGGAAAGAATATTTACTACAGCTGCTCAAAGTTACAAAACTTATTTCATCCCATGGAAAAATCTCACCAGACAGTTCAGTACGTGTGTACACAGTATCAGGACAGTTTGATCTCGCCAGATCTCGTCCCATCCCTAATATTATATTATTATTGGGAACAACAACAGTCACACAAAGGATTGGAGTTGGAGAACAGTTTGCACTGAAATGAATGTGAGTGAACTTTTCTAAACAGGTCACTTCTGTAGACTCTCCAAAAACTTTTATTTTATTGTGTCAGGACTCTTTCTCCTTTCCTTTCTCTTCTCTTTCTCTCTTTTCTCTTCCTCTCTTCTCTCCTTCCTCCTCTCCTCTTCCCTCGCTCGTCTTGGTGGGACGGCAGCTGCGTGTCTGTCCCGCTGCACCCCGCTCAGTCCTGAGGGTCGACACACCAGCTGGCCTCCCGGATCGCGGCCAAAACTCAGCTCGACGCGGGACAGAGACGTGCTTTGGGGCTGGATCCGTCGGCCGCATCACATCCCTCTGACGCAGACGCTGAAAAAGCACCGGCCGCATCCCGTTTCTCCCTCTCCCCTCCTCCTTCGGGCGACACATGTTCAAACAAACCCCAGAGAGCGGCAGAGAGAACCGGAAGCATATTGGAGACAAAAGCGGGTTGTTAGCCAGAGAAGTTGGGTCCGGGGAGTGTCCATATGCGCCGCGGAGTTAGCCTAAACAGTTGGCGAGTTGGGCAGATGCTAAAAGATGGCCGTCTCCGGAGAGAGAAGGAGCCGGGACGCTTTTACCTGAGGCTTCTGACGGGCAGATGTCCCGAGATCAGATCTGTCCCAAACAAACTTCAGGCTTAGAGAGAGAGAGAGAGAGAATCACAGGAGAGCGGCTGAGTTTGGGTTTTATAAAAGGATGTGTTCTGAAATAGTTTTGTTATCTTTACAGCTGATTTTAGTGATGCACCACAGATTGAATATCAGCGCTGAAAATGTTGCTCTGATTCATAATATTCATTCAGCTGATTTCATAAACGAATACAGTCTCATAGACATGTGAATATGACGATGATGGGTCATCCTTACCAACATTTTGGCATTCACAAAATTTGTTCTGAACGGAAAATGTTCGTCTGTAAGAACAAATCCTACGAACACTGAGGAGCACTCGTAAGAACAAAAAATCAGCTGTTTCAGATTTTATTTCTTATATAGTTCAGTCAGAAATTGTATTCCTACATGATTGTAGGTTATGTATTTTTGCAAATTATTGTATGTAAAATAGTTTTAGAAAAAAAAAAATCAGTTATGCAAAAATGACTCCTTTAATAAACCTGCAGCAGCCTGTCCCAGCCTCAGAGCTCTGTGATCTACCCCCAGGACTCAGGACCCTGTGTCCCCCCAGGACCAGAGCCTCTGTGTCCGAGTGTGCACCTCCCTACAGCCGCTGCCCCCCTGCACCCCTCGTTCTACCGCGATGTGAAACGCGAGAAAACGACAAAAGCCCAGCGTTATTTCAATACATCTGTGACTGAACTGTTTCCTCTGAGTGTGTTCATGCAAGTTTGGACATTTTTAAAAGACGCTGAAGTATAAACTCAGTGAAAGTGGGAAGACGCGCTGCTGCAGAGTCTTCCTCATTTACCCGGCTCCAAGTCTTGTCGGTGACGCGCTGTGTCCGGCCCAGATTTGCCATATAAGGAAGTATGCATTATTCATTTTGATGTAAATAACCGTTCGTAGCTGGAGTTTGGTGAATTTGGCGTAAAGGCTGTTAGGAAGGAATTGGCAGAGTTGGTAGAGTTTTCGCTGCAGCTTCTTAAAGTGGAAGTTACGCACAAATTTACGAAGACTTTCATGAATGAGGCCCATTGTCTTTGAGTTTAACGACTAAGTTTAGGTCTGAAGTTACAAAAATGGATAATTTTAGGTCTGGTGCTTGTAGTTGATTAAGAAACGCTGAAAATAATTAAGCATATTAGTCTTAAAAGAATCATTGGCAGAGTTGCCAAGTACATTTTGACAGTTCTGGGATGACTTTTTCAGCTTTTGTGTCCAATCAGAAGTTTCTATTTTTAGGTTTGATTAACTAAAATATATTTATCAATGACTGAAACATGGATTTTTTTTTCATTTCCATGTCTTAAAAAGTCATTTTCAGTGTTAAAAATACAATTAAATGATGCCAAAATTATCAACTCTTGTTTTGTGGTGACGTGTTTTAATTAATTGATTATTTAAAAAAATAAAATAAAAAATTCTGAAAAGCTGTGGTAGATGGTTTTCTTTGTCTTGACTTTTTTTTTAAGACTTGGTCACTTGTTTCTCGCTAAATGACAGCTGGATTTAGCCAAAGATAAACCTTAAAAGTAATAAGAAAATAGACAATCTAGCAGATCGTGATATTACATTTTTTTGCCATATCGCCCAGCCCTAGTAGCACACATACATACACACACACATATTTGAGTGAGATGGAGTTGTTAAATTGCTATTTGCATGTATTACAGTTACGTAACACTAAAGCCATGTTTCCATTGGCCTGGGTCCCTCAGACCGGTTCACTTTGGAGCGGTTTGGGTCACTTATGTTAATGAGGGTGAGTGTTTTCACTGCAAGTCCAGACTCCCGAGGGTCTGTTATGTCACTCACACATTACACATACTGTCTTAAATTAATAAAAAAGAAAATGTACCTGAATTATACTTTTTCTTCCTGACGTCAATCTGAGTGATTCACAAAAAGACCTGTAATAATTTGACATCTGTGGCGCGACATTTAGGTCACGCTGGTGTAAACAAGAAACTACTTCCAGTCTATCGTCACTTTTTTAAATACTTTATTTAACTTTTTGGCAAAGTCTGTGCGACTCTATGATGCTTATTAAACGCGTTTTGTTTAATGCTTTGAGGCTGGATTATGTCGGACACAGTACACACAGAATTTACATTTTTACAGTGTTTTGCCTCGACAAACCGGAAACAGCTGATGCTAATGCGCTAGCTTTGCTTTGCTAAGTCTATCGGAGCAACACATTAAGTTTTCATCTGTGGAAATGCGGCGGTTTGACAGTGGATCAGTCTGCGTTAGGTGAGAAACATTATTTCATGTTTCTGTCTGATCTTTTCCGTCTAGTTTTTGCCTGAGCCTGTGTTTTCTCTTGTCCAATCATCGAGCCTAAAGGGGGGACCGCTCCGAGGTCTGCTCCTGGGTCCTGGGCAAAGACAGGGCTCGCTACGGACCCAAACGGGCGGAACGGCTCGCTTTGCGCAGTGGAAACAGCACAGTACCGTACCGCCCCGAATTAGCAACTTTGCTACAACCTGGCACAAGCATCTCTCCTCTTTTGTATAGGATAATGTTTTTTGTGCACTGTCCCTGATAAATAAACTAATAAACTAAACTAAACTAAAACCCGAGCCTATGGAAACAGGGCTTAAATGACCCACTTTCTAACAAGTTAACTCAGTATTGAGAATAAAGAAAGCTTTTTCAGTCCAAACACTAGTATCGGTCGATATCTGGCATCTGCAGATACTGTATTTATAGTAAAACCACAATATCAGATCAAATATCTTCTGCAAAGTAAAAACATATTTCAAATGCAGTTCACAAATGTCTGAGAGCAGGAAACACCTGAAGAGAAATGTAGTTTAAAAAACTGAAGCCCCAAACAGGCATGTCACAGAGAAGCTTAAACCCAGACACAAGCACGTTGTAGTGGAACAGAAGCAAACATGTTTTACACTAAAACTCTTCATTCTGCTCCACACAACTGTGACCGTTTGTCCTGGGCTCTGAGGTGTGACACATGCAACAACACAGTGGTAATATTCAGCACTTTTTAACTCTCTCCTCTATATCACTGTTCCTCCTCATCTCTCTCTCTATCTTTCTTTCCTCTCTCTCCTTTCTCTCCTTCTCTCTCTCCTTCTCTCTCTCTGTAATAATAATCCATCGGCTCTGTTCAGGCTCACTTCCAAACGTTAAGCCCTGCCACAATTATTCAAATCCGGGTTTTTAGTTGCAGCGCACCTCTCTTCCTCCTCTCTCTCTCTCTCTCTCTCTCTCTCACTAATCTTCCCTTTTGCCCGGCGTCTCCTATGGCCTGATAACTCCCATAAGGAATGCATATGGAGAGCTGGCCTAGCGAGCTAATCCCGACACTTACGACTGGTGAAACTCACACCTGTCAAGAGACGAGAGGGGGAGATTAGAGAGGAATCCTGAGAGAGAGAGAGGAGAGGAGAGAGAGAGAGAGAGAGAAAAGAGAGAGAGGGAGAGAGAGAGAGAGGCTCCTGAGAGAGGGGAGAGAGAGAGAGGGAGAGAGAGAGAGAAGAGGGAGAGAGAGAGGGCTCATGAGAGAGGGGAAGGAGAGAGAGGAATCCTGAGAGAGAAGAGGAGAGAGGTAGAGAGAGAGAGATAGGGAGGAGAGAGAGAGGGAAGAGAGAGGGCTCCTGATAGAGAGAGAAGAGAGAGAAGGTAGAGAGAGAGAGGGAGGAGAGAGAAAAGGGGAGGGGGGAGATTAGAGAGGAATCCTGAGAGAGAGAGGGAGAGAGAAAAGAGAGAGAGAGGGAGGAGAGAGAAAGAGGGCTCCTGAGAGAGAGGAGAGAGAGAGAGAGGGAAGAGAGAGAGATAGGGAGGAGAAGAGGGAGAGAGGAGAGACAGAGGGAGGGCTCCTGAGTGAAAGAAGAGAGAGAGAGAGAGAAAAGAGAGAGCGATAGGGAGGAGAGAGAGAGAGGGAGCGAGGAGAGAGAGAGGAGAGAGAGAGAGGGGGAGAGAGAGGGAGGAGAGAGAGAGAGAAGATAGAGGGCTCCTGAGAGAGAGGGAGAGAGAGAAGAGAGAGAGAAGAGGGAGAAAGAGAGAGAGGAGAGAGAGAAGAGGGAGAGAGAGAAGAGAAGAAGAGAGAAGGAGAGGGCTCCTGAGAGAGAGGGAAAGAGAGAAAAGAGAGAGAGGAGCGAGAGAGAGAGAAGAGGGAAAGAGAGAGAGAAAGAGAGAGGGAGAGAAGAGGTAGAAGAGAGAGAGTGTCCTTGAGAATAAAGGGAAAGAAGGAGATGGAGAGGAAAGAGAGAAAAGAGAGAGAGAGGGCTCCTGAGAGAGAGAGAGAGAGAGAGAATGAGAGAGAGAGAGAAACAGCAGAAAGAGATTGGGGGGGGGGGCTCCAAAGAGCAAGAGAGACATGGAGGAGAGAGACTAGACAAGACTCCTGAGAGAAAGAGAGAGGTAAGGAGACAGAAAGAGGGAGGAAGGAGGAGTTCAACAGATATTAGAGAAGCCTCTGGAGAAAGAGGAAGAAAAAAGAAAGAGAAGAAGAGAAGAAGAGAGAGGAGGTGATGAGCAGTTATTGTCCGCTCACACTGTCAACTGGCCAGTGGTCTTTTGTGTTGTGTCTTTGTGTTTAAAGTGTCAGTCACACCATTAACACCTGTGACACAGACACTGGGCTGCTCTGCATAAAAGGGCCAAGCTGCACTGCAAAAAAAAAAAAAAAAAAAAGGAATAATAGCATTTTAAAAAGCACAAAAGGATGAAACCCATGTGGAGCTGTGTTTCTCCTGGTTCAGACTGGAGATGTTTGGTACAGTTTGGTTTAGAAGGAGACGGTTATTACTTTTACTTTTTTTTTTTTTTTTTTTTTGCAGTGCAGGTGTGAGCCAAACCTCTGGGGGCGCTGTGGCTCTGACACCTCAGATTGACTCGCTCACAGTTGCTCTTTCTTCACACCATTTGGAATATTTTGGCAGCTATTTATTTTCTTTGTTCAGGTTTGGAATGATTCAAAGAGCACTTTTAATAGAAAATTTGGTCTGAAAAAAACAAAAAAAAACTAGATAGTGCCAGGCATGTTCACTATTCTGCAGCAGTGCTCTCTGAGCCAATGGTCAATTTAAGAACTATATCAGCTCTGTGGAGAGGCGTCTCAACTCACAGTAAGAAGATTTAGCAAAAACACGATAAAGACAGTTTTACAAACTATTTACCAGACAGATAAGGTTAATGTTCTACTGTGGAACAATAACATCTCCACAGAGACAAGCACAAACCAGGAAGTGTGATTTCCTCTGTTTGAACGAGTGCTGACACAGAGTCTGGAATCCTGTTAGAGACTGATGCTTTGGCATTTAAAGGGTTAATAAGCTTTTTCTTGATGTATTTGTCTTAAGTGACAGTCTAACCCGGTCTCACACTGGATTCAGTCCGTACTCCGGTCCGGCGTACGGAGGCTTTCCCACGTTCTTGAAAAGTAATGAGAGGCTCTTCACACCGCGATCCGATCCGGTCCGGCGAGCCGCGCGGCTCTGCTCCGTTACGGCCGTATCGATTTCCGTTTCATTTAAATTTTTCCGACTGCCGGAGCGTATTCCGGGAGCCCTTTTTGCGTAAAATGTTGGAAAAGAAGACACGACAAAGGAAACCAAGCCCGCGGGTGAGTGAATCCGTGTGGGTTTCAAAGTAAAAAACATTACGTTTCTCCTTACTACAACAAATACAGGCAAAATCGTCGACATAAAACCACGGACTATTGAACCCACAGGAGGCAAATAAACGTCCCGTACTGTACCCATTAGGCGTTCAAAAAGATCCAACAGAAAATGAAGTGACTGAAATAAGCCCAAAACACGGCGCAAGTGTTCCTTGTTTACATATCCATGTGCCAGAGATCACGTAACTCCTCCGAACACTCCCAAAGTTGAGCCGTGAATTCACCCTGTGAACTCGTCGTCTCCGTCGATGGCCAGCGCAGTCGACTACATACGCATTGTATATTCTGGAGGCAGTGTAGTGACAACCGGACCCAGACGGATTCCGGATCTGGGATATGGATTCTGGATCTGGAGGCAGGTGAGCCCGGCGGTGTTAATGGTGCTTGTTTTCACCTTTATGTCTGAGCCTCAGATTGACCCTCAGCAGTGCCACGTGGACACAGTCAGTAATAACTGACCTGTAATAATAAGTAATTTTCCTCATTAATTACAAACTTCAAAAACATTTTGAGACCTTAAGCTTACTGGTATGTAAACCAGAGGTGTAGTAGAAAAGCACCAGATTCTAAGATCTTGTAAGACTTGGTTCAACGCTTTCAGAAATCAAAACTCCATCACAACCACCCAAGTTCAACATTTCACCACTTCATAATTGTGTAGTGTGGCCAGAAAGAAAAAAAATTAAAAAGGGTTTCAGTGAAAAAAAAGTATGTATGTATGTATGTGTATATATATATATATATATATATATTATATATATATATAATATATATATATATATATAATATATATATGTCAAGCTTAGGAAAAGTCATATTTAATTTAAAGGAATCTCTTATATAATATTATATAAAATTCACTTGCCTGAGATTTAACAGTGTTAACAAAGTTGTATTTTAATTGATTCCTTCATGTTTGAGTAATGTTTGGTAAATCTCAGAAAATCCTCTTTCACCAGCCACCTAACTCCAGCTATTTGTGTGTATTTATTATGATTAAAAAAAAAAAAAAAATTTTCCAAGCTGTTTTTGGATCAGTTTTGTGTTTTATATTGAACAAAAAAGTTAACTTTGAAGCCATTATTTCTTTCCAAATGCACACCAAAAACGCATAAATTCTTTAAACAAGATACAATTCCTAAAAAGGCAACAGACATGAATACAAACTCATAGTTGATGACATTTCTTTGATTTGGTGCATTTACGTACATCTAATTTTAAAGACTGCATGTCATCACATGTTATAATAAATAGTTTGATCTAGTCAGAAAAGCAGGATTATAAATCATGTAACATGTCTTTTGTAAGTTAGAATACCTTAGTATATTTCATGCTCTGAACAAACTGTCAAACTGGGTCAAAATGATTTAAATCGATCTGTTTCTTACTTCTCAATTGGACAAAAAGACTTGTTAGTACTTATTTTCACTCTAATGATGAACTTGTAATACGCTATAATAGAACAGTGAATGACAAAGTGTATTATGTGAATAAAAACATCATATAAAAGCATTAGGAGCCCACCAAAAGTACACAGAGCCAACAAAAGAAAGACCTCAGATCCCCAAAACCTGCCCAAGTCCAAGCTGAGCTTGATCAGAATTACAAAGTCGCACCTCCGTCTGTGAATGCCTCCGGTGACACCGAGGCGTCAAACTCAGAGTGTGTGCGATTACGTTCCGTCCCCGAGAAGCCCATTTTACTCCGCGTCTAATCATCGTCCCGAATCACCGTCCCGCCGCGTCCCGCTTTGTTCTGCCCTTTCAAGACAATGCATCTCGCTCCTGCAAATTCATAAAAGCCGTAATAACTGGGACTTCTGAGACTGACACCATTTTAGATTGAAATGAGCCCCCCAAAAAAAAAACCCGGCGGAGTCCATTGGTTTCCTCCCCTGATGGATCAGTCTGGCGTGATGGGGCTATTTCGATTTCACAATGGGAAAGACGAGATTGTGTGAAGAATGAAATCTCAAAAAAAAAAAAAAAAAGAGCTATTTCTTCATGAGTGTCTGGGAGTTTTGTGATGTCGCGTGGGACCCGGGACAAAACCATGTAAATCTTTCCCAGACTTCCGAGCGGCGATAATGACTAAACCGACCAATGGGAGCTGACCAATTGGACCTGTCCCGTGTCACGCTGCGCCGGAGGAAAAAAGGGGGACAGCGGGCAGAGCGCGTACCCAGCCTTCGGTGCGGTCTCAGCGGGTAGGCGGCGCGGAGTGGGGCGTCCGGAGGGTGGTAATAGACTAAATAACTCAAATGAGGGATAGTGCGAATTACATGGACGGACCCCCGCGGAGAGTCCATCCGGGGGCGCGCGGCGGAGGACACGAGCTGAAAGAAGACGGGAAATAGGGAAGGAGATGTGGCAAGTCAGTGGGGAGAAGAGAGGCAGGGAGAAAGAGATTGTGGGGAAGAAAGAACAGAGATGGAAAGGGACAGAGGAGAAGGAAACAATGTTGGATGATTTAAAAGAAAGATAAGTGAGAGAAAAAGAGAGAGAGAAGAAAAGAATGAGAAAGAGAGATAAAGAGAATGCAGGTGCAGAGTGGTTGGAGACTTACTGGACTGGACTTTGTGAAGGTCAAGAACTGAACTAAAGCAGGATTACAAGACTAACAGCTTTGTTTTTGTGTGGTGCATGATCACGTTTGTGTTACAGATTCAAAACACAAGCGGGAAAACTTTGGGTACGTTTTGCTGGTTTTCTGTAGCTACAGTGTAGTCCAGGGGTGTCCAAACTTTTTTCAGAGTGGGCTGCATTTTGTATATGGAGCAGAGGCCGTATATTTCACGCCACTGAAGTGAATCATTCAAAATATTGCATTTTACCTCATTTTAATGAACCACCACACTTTTAATAGAGCTTTAATCATTCATTTTATGGTTCAAAGGAACTAAAATGTTTGTTTTACTATGATAGAAGAATTTGACATTAAAAACTATACTTTTTGTAATTTGGGCCAATCTTACAGTAAGTCTGAGGGCCAAAGAAATTTGGTCCAAGGGTCGCATTTGGCCCCCGGGCCGCATTTGGACATGCCTGGTGTAGTCTGATGAACTAAAAGCCATCTACTGTTGAGCTGAAAGAGTAAAATGTATAAACATAAATACCAATCTCCAACAAGTAATGTATTGCTTTATTTGTTTATACTATCCTTATGCAAGCATAGCTTTAATGAGATAAGCGGGTAACTCATTCATTTAAGTGGGCTACTCAAACTGGTATTTTTGGTCCAAGCAAACAAAGCAGAAAAGAGTCATGCATACGAAGGATCGGGGTCACAGACAGACAGCTCTCAAAACACCCCTTCCAGGAGATATGTGCCACTCTGCTCCTACCCACGACGCGTCACAGTTATGGAAAGAAGTGGCCACTGTCATACGGTAACACTGCATTCTATTCTAGCGTGGCGACGTCCGCTGATCAAGTACAGTATTCTCCCTCGTGTTCTTATAGCTACTCCCTTGAACTATACTCTACACTAAAAACGTCCAAAGAGACCACCAAGCACCAAAAAGCTGCTAATTTAAGTGTTGTCAAAAATACTTGACTAATTACAAAAAGCCAAAATGTAAAACAACCATGCGTTTTGGTTGAATGTGGAGACATTTTCTTCAGGTTTAAAGGAGTCCTATTGTGTTTTTTTATATATTTAGTATGAAACTAGAACATCTACAGATCATTAATTGACCTTTTGTTCATTGTAAAACACAAAGTTGATCTAAAACAACTTAAAAATAGAAACAGCTCTACTGACTTCCTGTTCAAAACTGCAGAACTGATAAGCCCCGCCTCTTCATTTTAAAGTTTAATTGTAAAAAGCTACAGATTTTTAAAAACTATTTTTTATTGTTGGAAAGTGGCTCTGGGACAGTTTTGAACCATTTATGCTTCACTTTGAGTATTATCTTTGATTATAACAAGTAAATACAGACAAGTGGGAGGGGATAGGTGGTAGGTGAGAACAGGGATTTCTGAGCACTGAGCTGCAGCTGAAGAACAAAACAAGATTACTCCAACATGAATGAATCAATTCAAATATAACTTTGAGCAAACGTATTGATGAAGGAAGGTCATCATAACAAGGTTAAAACTTAGAAAAGTGAATTTGGCATAATAGGTCTCCTTTAACAGGTAAGTTTAGGCTTCAAACTACTAAAATGGGTAAGTTTCAGGCTGGGGCTTTGGTAGGTTTAACTGTTAAACCAAAGAAAATCACTTGGCTTAACCAAAAGCGTGTCCACTTCTCTTACTCTTAAAATCTAATCAGACCAAGTCATTAATGCTTGTGTTGTTGTAGAGCCGTGGTGTGGCTAAGCTCGGGCGCTCTACGTCATGGTGCATGTTGTGTCTGGTGGGGTCTGATTGTGTCGTAGCCAGTTGTGGTCCTTCAGTCAACACCTGTCATGGGTGCACACATGTGATGAGATGAAGTAAGTTCTGTTGTAGTGTATAGGGCATAAATACAACTTTCTTATTGTGTCCTTGCATTCAGATGTAGGCACTGACTCCCATCGTTCTGTCGTCTTGTCTTCTTCTCTTCCTCTTATGAACGGTTCCTGGATGAATGTGATGCTGTAACTGAACTGAATAGATTTGACCTGAATCAACTTTTGGACTGACTTTCAATGGAGTTTACATTTTTTGAAACGAAGAAAACCAATAAAACCATGATAAAACCATTAATGTAACTTCCTACTAATGTTTAGTCTTTGTTTAGGCACTGCATTGTTTGGGTTTAATATACAGTGGTTTTGGTCAACAACTGAATTACAAGTATAAGCGATACATTTTATGTGAAGACGTAATTAACAATCGAGATGCCACATTTGGTGATTGTGCTGTTTGGCCCATAGGTTTGACCTGTGTTGTTGTGACTGCTGGAGGTACAGAGTGTAAAATGGTTGATTTTTTGTGAAATGCAGTAAGACTTACCGTACAATAGTCAAACTTGTTTATTTATTGTTATTTTTCTGATATTTCAGGCTTTTATGTGTAATTTATGAGCTACTTTGCCTGCTAAAAAGTGACTAACTCAATTACATTTTGGAGAAATATGGTAACATTACTGATACTTTTTTGAAGGAACTTGCCAAAACACTGGCAGTGATCAAACCTCAACGGCACAACCAAGTGAAATGAAAGTGGTTCTGTCTGTTTGTTACAAGGCAGAAAAACATGTCGCCAATGACGCTTTTACTTTGGACTAAAATACAAACTAAAATGTTGTGTTTGTCCGCCGAAGGTCAGCGTGCAAGGTATACACGACCATCTCTGTACGTCCCTCGCCGCCGTCGTGAGCTCAGCCTTGCATCTATTCAAACTGAGACTATTTTAGGATGAGTGGTACAAAAAGGCACAGAGTAAGTCTTTGTTTCCACACGAGTCCTGTGCAGCGGTTCTCCTCACCCTCCACATGCCCCGCACCAAAGCAAACTCCAGCTCCAAGACCGTGATTGAAAACACTTCACAACTCAACCTTCACCCTTCAAAGTGCGATCCTCGTCTTTTTACACCGAGAGTGTGAATGCATTTCCCTGCTTCACAAACTATGGTGTCGTTTCTTTTCTCTCTCTCTCTTTCCCGGGTTTATCATTTCAAAGACGCGGACCTCTTCACCTGATGTTCCGCGGACACAGCGACACGCGAGCGCAGACTGAACATGCTCCGAGCCGTGCTGTTTATGCGTCTTCATGTTTTATGGATCCTGTGTGCAGGGTTTGTGAAGGAGAAAGAGCCAAAGTGTGAGGCTGGACTGACCAAAAACAAAAACACCATCACTTTATCTGTGCTTATTCTTACATGTTAAGAGTAATTCTGGATTGAGTTAGAGGAGCTACAGGCTTGAGTTCTTTGAAAATCTTGCTTCCACCTTCCCCCTAAGTGAGGATGGTCGTAATGTTTGACTCAGTTCCACATTTGAATCCAGTGTGGAGGGTCAAACCTCATTGGTTTAACACATTCTCGTTATTACAAGCACATGACAGGCTTTTTTATTCTATGTCCATTGACTGCAACAGATATTAAGAACACAGACACATGATCTACAGCAAACTTATTCAACTTAAGGCCCGGGGTCTAAATCGACCCTCCAAAGTTCTTGTGTGGCCCTCAAGCCATTTCTCAAATTGTATAAAAACACACTGTATTTTCTCTAACTTGCTGGTGACTTTTTTAAACCTGGTTTAATGTCACTATAGAGCTTGTTTGGGATAGTCAGGTTCAGAAGCAGGACCATAGTCTTTCCCAGCTGAGAAGTCCTCCACCTCAGAGCTGTCTACAATTGTCATGAGCAATTGTTTCACCCTTGACAATGAAAGTTTTCCTGTGATGATAACGTGAAAACAAAATAACATCAGAATATATAGTATAAAAGAGATGCGTGGCTGTCAAGGAGGCTAGCTAAATCAATTTGAACTATGCTATTTTTTTTTTAGTATACTGTTTACAACTGTCAACCACATAAATGAGCACAGAATAACCACTTACAACTGTAATATCATCTAAATATTCCAAAGTTTAGCTGACCAATAGTAGAATCAATAGCAGTACATAGTCCCAGTGTCCTCAAACGAGTGCTTCACTTTTAGTGATTTAGGACTACTAAAATGTAAAGCTTTAAACCCCATTTGAAGCTAGAGACAGTATTTTACACAAATACATTGGTTTCATTCATAAAAATTGGATAGAATTTTTACCTGAGTCATTTTTCTTCCGAGAAGTCTTACAGAAGATTTTTGCTGACTTTTCCCCCATTTATTTTTTACTGACATTGGTGTAATTCTGTAATATTGCCACAAAATGGCTCGGGCACTGTCCCTAAATGAGGCCAACAGGTAAAATATTCATAGGAATGAGTATCATTGTGCCAAGGGGCATAAATGTAATGTCTCATATGAGGTCGCAGGGACTCCGGAGGTATACAGTAATTACAGTCAGTCTCAGGTCACCTCCATCAGATTGACAACGACTGTTGAATAATAGTTAAAACGTCTCAACCTCCCAAAACACTGTCCAGATGACAACTTTGAAGCCTTTTTCTAGAATGGATCAGTTTTAGACGATACAGAACTCAGCCCTCCCAGTCACCAGCCCACTCCTCCATTCTGTATTCACTGTCTTTATGCTCCTCTCTCTATCTCTCCTCTGACAAAACTATAGATCTACACTTGCTTCTAGTGACTTGGATTCAGAATGTTAATATGGATTTGAGTCATTTTAACTAAATGTGATTTAATTGCTTATGTAATGTAGAATATTTACGTGGTTCTTGACTGGTTCTAAGCAGCCTAGTCTCCAGAGAAAACATAGATATACAATGAAATGTCAAAAACATATAAATAAGCACATTTTCACACCATTTTTACATAAAAATGCTACGTAAAGATTTAATGAAAGTGTTTTAAAGTTTTAGCTTATCATAACTTAAATGTAAATGTAAAAACAACCTCACAAAAGGCTCGCAATAAAAAGTAATCGTCTTAAAATCAGTTCTCAACAGTTTGAAATAATAAAAAAAAATCATCCAGGTCTTTATAATAAATAAAACTTAAAGTAGTAAAAATGTTCAAAGTAAACTTCACTTGTTCATAGTCAGCAGTAAGTAAGTAGCCGTTATAGTCTGAAAAGATTGTGGTTCTTACCAGTTCACTGAATCTTTACCATCATTTCTCCAACTCTCCAAACAATCCTCCCTCTCACAGCTCAAAGTTTGTGTAATAAAACCACAGCTCAGGCTTTTCAGAAGAAGTCCTAGTTTCACTTTGACAACTTTTCCATCCTGGTACTTTTGTGTGGAACAGCAGAAAGTTTCCCCCCGCAGAGCAGCGCGGCGCAGCTGGACGAGATTCACCGGAGACAACTCCAGCGCGCACAAACCCAAATACAGCGGCTCTCTCTGCTGCTGTCTGCTGCTGGAAGCCGAGGGAGCTGGACTGCACTGCAAAAAAACACATTTTAAATAAGGCTGGCTGATACTGACAAAAAATCATTCTAAGTTTTGGTTGATAAGACAGTACTTAGTAAATGTGAATGAAGTTTTATTTACAATACACATTTTTAATTGTATTTTAATCAGCTTTTATGTAGGAAATGTTACTAAAAATATATACTTGAGATCTAATTGTTGCATCTGAAAACAACATTCAGGATATTCTCTGACATCCGATGGATCGGACACGTCCAGGGGCGTAGCACCAAATTCTGGGCCCCAGGTATGAACTTTGAGATGGGCCCCTAATACATAATCTTGTGTTTTAACTATTTAGGGCCAGATTTATCAAGCATTTGCTCATGTGCAAAACAGGTTAGGGGGAGCAAAACCTTGGCAGAGATGACATTTTTCTCTCAAACACACTCTAAAAATGCAGAATTTGAGGTGCTTCATATCTGTTTGTTTAGTATGTTGTATGTGCATCTTCCAATATAAAAAATTGTGTGAAATGCTAATAAAAATTAAATTACTTTTTTCATTTTTGCACCCACAATTTAGCACCTGACTTGATAAATCAGGCCCTAAGTCCGCTCTGGTTAGTTTTCTATTCATTTAGGTTTTATTTCCTTCTAGAAGATTACATACAGACTGTGTAATGCTTACTTTGAGGATTTTTTGTTTGTTTGTTTGTCATAACCGAATACGTCATACAGTAAGTCATTGACAAGACATTGATGTGTTTTTTGTGTCAACACCGGGTTAGACTCACCTCATTCACTCACATAAAGAAGAAAATAATTCTAACATTCAAGCTACTTTGTCTAAATGATGACAAACGTATACTGGCAAAGTATTATTATCATTTTTAGTTTGGTATATTTGTTAATAACTACATTTGTTAATAATAATATTCCTCTGTTGAGTGATTCTCTTGACCAAAGTGTTGGAACACTCTGACATCACAAATATTTACATTTAGAGGAACGATCTCAAAGGTAAAAGGACAAGCTTTAGGGGCCTTTCCAGCCCTGGGCCCCGGGGAACCTCCTCAGTCTGACGCTCCTGCCCAAGTCGAATTTCACACCAACTGAAATGACTTCATTTTAGACATTTGGATAGATTATTTAGGTTTTATGTGAGGGCTATTCAACATAAGGCCCAGGGCCAGATTAGGCCTCCAGCTGCTTAGATTTGACTTCTATCACATCTTACAAAACATCAGAAATTAGGTTCAGTTTGGAATGGTAATTTTGCAAAAGCAAAAAAAAAAAAAAAAAAAGTGATTATAAATTAAATTCTGTTATAATTAGCCAGAATCCCTTTGAAACCAGTTCAGTATCATGGAGTCAAATTAGCCCTTTCAGTCCATTTACCAAAAATGAGGTACAAAAAAGGTTTTCTGTGTTTGTAGCTTTGATTCTTGTCTCTTTGACCTGATTAGATGTTGGGTTTCCCCTCGAACTCCTCAGACTGCTTTCTCTCCATGGATCTCTCACCCAACACACCCTGCAGTCTGGTGCTTTTTCTTTGGAAGGAACTTTCACTGGACCACCAGAGCCCTCCATGTCACTTTTTTTCTTTACAAACAATAAGACACTTTCTAGAGTATGTTGGATCAAAGAAGATGACAGCAGCAGCACCTGAGGAGCCAATGTCTCATGGATTGTGTGTAAATATCACGCAATGACAAATTGCCTGTTATGGCGAGGCTTCTGGAGCAGGACCGGAGCAGGACTGGACCACGACAGGATCAGAGCAGGACTGGACCACGACAGGATCAGAGCAGGACCGGGAACAGGACTGGACCACGACAGGACCGGAGCAGGACTGGACCACGTCAGGACCGGAATAGGACTGGAACAGGACTGGACCACGACAGGACCGGAGCAGGACTGGACCACGTCAGGACCGGAATAGGACTGGAACAGGACTGGACCACAACAGGACCGGAGCAGGACTGGACCACGGCAGGTGGACTGGATGCAGTGTGAGCCCTGTGAGCGTAGTCTAGAGAGGTTCTTAACCTTTTTGACCTCAAGGCCCAAATGTTCATACAATGTATTGTATTTTACTGATTGTGCGGCTCTTAAGAAGGTGCTTGTGATCCTACTTTGAATCACTGGTCTAGACCAGGGGTCTCAAACTCAAATGGAGCTGGGGCCGAAAGGATCGGAGGCAAATTGGTCGAGGGCCACATTTTTTTTAAATTCTGACCTGATATGATATTAATACGATTATTAGGCTGTAATACCTCCAATACAACATACAGCCTACAATAAATTCACATGAAGTATTTTGTTTGCATTTTACAATACTGTCTTCTATGTAATGAAAAAAAAGCAAAAGTGTGTAGCCAGGGTAACACTGTTCTCCCTGGGGAATTTTTGGCTAAATTGCAGGTAGTTTGCTGTATTCTGGTGCATTTTAGAGGTTTATTGTCACATCTCAACAAAATAAACCTTTATATTTACAGTTTTATTTCCAGTTTGGTCTGTGTGTTTCCTCTTGTGCTCTTCACACATGAACCTTCAGTCTGTTTCACAAACACTACAGACCTTTATCTGGACGTCTGAACACAGGATTAGGCTATACTTATGACTATTAGATATTTATGGAGCCGCGTATGATTTGTCGGTTGCGTGTCGCCGTGTGTGTGTGTCCACTCCCCGCGTGTGTGTGTCGCCGTGTGTGTGTCCACTCCCGCGTGTGTGTGTCGTCGTGCGCGTGTGCCGCATGCACTACTCGCGGTGCCGGTTCACATAAAACGTCTTTTCAACAGAGTTTATGCACGTTTCTCCGTGGACATTAGATCAATTTTCGTCAAATAAAAAGTGGCTTGGAGCTTGACACATGAGGCACTTCATTATGACATCGAACTTATTCAGGAAGCTCACCTGTCTGCATGAAAAGATGAATCAACATCTGTGCCTTTCTGTTGTAAAGGAGCAGCTTGTTTACGCTGTGACAGTCTCTCCTCTCGTGTCTGAAGCTTCTGCTCTCAGAATCCGCCTGTGCTCTGTCCATTTCTTTCTTGAGGAAAGTTTAAAAGTGACTCTTTAGTTCTCAATCATCTCTCTGTCTGTTTGTGTTTAGCTGCTGCTGCATGGGGCAGCAGGGAGGAGCTGAGGCTGCGCTACGCTGCAGTGCATTGTGGGACCTGTAGTTCAAATAGTTACTTGCGGGCCGCATTCAATATTAATCTGAAATCACGCCGCGGGCCGCATTAAATCATCTCGGGGGCCGCATTTGGCCCCCGGGCCGCGAGTTTGAGACCCCTGGTCTAGACTTTGTTTCATTCTGGAAATGAATGGAGCAAAATTAACATAGAGCTACAGATATTCTGTGTAACCTTAAATGTTCTAAAATAGATGTGTTGTGCTTCTGCCCAGTCCAGAGGCGCTGGCTGGGAAATGTGGGAAAATAATATTGAATAGGCTGGATGTAAGCAGTTAAACCTTGTGCAGTTAAAATTGTGAATCCAAGTCATCTTAAACAAGTGTATTTTTGCAGTGTGTTTGTGGATTTGCCGCGGAGGCTTAAGCCGTGGACCAGGTATATCCGTCTGATATGAGACTTGTGAGTCCCGAGCGGCGCGGGACATGAGCTGGGCTTGTGTCGGAGCTGAATTTGAATGTGAACAGATAATTCTCCTGACAGTCTGAGTGAGGCGAGGGAGAGAGCAGAAAAAAGACAGCACGTGTTTATTCCTTTGCTTTTGGTCCGTCTGCAGAGGCTCTGTGGAAATGTGAGACAGAGAGAGAGGAGAGAGGTGTGGGGATTTTAGGGCCAGACACGTAAGGTGAATAAGAAAACAATTATATTTAAATATACCAATGTGAAACTTCTGTTCAAATGTAAGAAATAATCGCTGTGGATAGTCAGGTCTGAACAATGGACAGTGAGAGAATTCAGGTGATGTTTGTTCAATTAGTTCTTGAAACAGTGTCTCATCTGAATTCTCTCTGGATGTCTAGGAATATTGGGATATCTATAGTCACAGATTAAAATGTCTCAACACAAATGTATTCAAACATGTCTAGAATCATATTATTTAATGTTTGAAAATAAACTAATAATGAATATTTGAATTATACCAATGGAACAAGCATGAGAGGGAAATAACTTAACTGGAAATCTGAAAGAAATGGTCACTTCACTTGGTATACAAATACAAAGAGCTTGTTATACAATAAATAATTCAATGAGTAAAATACTTTGACTGGTTTTTAACAATCAAAATGTAGACATTTCCACCAGCTCAGATCTTCTGTTATGTATTATTCAGGTGGAAATGACTCCACAATGCCCTGACTATGTCTAATAATGTCCCGTTTGTTCACCAAACAAGTTCATCTGTTATTACTGTTAGCATTGTGGCTAACTGCTGTTAGCATACCGACAGGTCTCACTCAGAACAGCTGTGAAAAAGATTCAAACACATCGACGTGGACCGTTCAGAGGCTGAGAGTGTATTAGGTAAGTGAACAAAATACATTGAATTAAGAAGAGAAATGCTATGCATCTTTAGTAAGAAAATATAATGTTTTATTCATTTTTTTTCTAGTGTAATTTTTAGATAACTGTTTTTGTTTGTTTGTTGTTTGTTTGTTTGTTTGTTTGTTTGTTTGTTTGTTTGTTTGTTTGTTTTCTTTCTTTCCACAGCATAAATGATTTAGAGTACTTGGTATTACATGTTTGCATGTCTTCAAAACAACGTTCACAATATTTTCCCAAACTGTTTAAACTGAATATGTTTAATGACTGAGTCTAGACTTGGACTTGAGTCAGACTTGAGTCACTATTTTGATGACTTTAGACTTGATAAAATGGACTCAGACTTGGACTTGGTTGCCTGGGATCCAGACTGACATTTCTCTGTATTTTTACACAGAGAAAATGTCAGTCTGGTCGCCCTCCCCTCCAAGTTTATTTCAGTCACGTGGTTTTTGCTGACAACGTCCCTGCTGTGCGCAGCGCGCATGGATCTAACTTAGGCAGCGCGGCGGAAGGATAAACAACATGGCGCACCGGAAAGCCGAGAGTTTGTTCCATTCACCGGTAAATGCCGTTTTAAATTACCAAAAAGACATCGCGTCAATAGTCGTGCTCAAGATGGTCAAGGCAGTGCAGTCGGCTCGAGCCGGTAAGGGGAACGCCCTTACCGGCAGATGACAGCGCGAGAGAAATTCAAACAGTTTACGGTACTAGAAGCCTTTATGCTCTTCTCTGATTGGTTCCCTAGGCTGTCTGTTAGGTGAGCTTTGTTCCGCCCTAGAAATCCAGTTGACTCGGGGGGCGACCAGACTCATCCGCTGGTACAGCGGTGAGGCTGATTCTCCAGGCAATGGACTTGGAGCTCTGTGACTGGATACTTCTCCTCAAAAGCAAAACAACAAAAACAATTTTAATAGGATCATTTATAAACGAAGGAAGTTGTTGAAAGATGGATTAGAAAATTGTGTACAAACGCTTGAAAAGAAGAGGACTGACTTAACTTGGACATGGCTTCTCTCCTAATTGGATTTTGAATATCTCCGTTGTATTTTCTCCTGGTGTGTGATGTGGCACAAACCTCTCTTTCCTTTTAAAAACACAACTGAACAACAGTAAACGTGAAAGTGAAGGACACAAACAAGGACAGGGTCAGTCACTCCAAAATGGCCGCCTCTTTTTCTAATGTAATTACAGTGGTTTTCAATCGTCTGTCACCTGATTCTCCCCCTTTTTTCTCCATCTTTCACAAATCTCTCCCCCGCCTAATCGTGATTGAAACTGCCGTCCCGCCCAGCTCGGCAAAAACCACTTAATGTCAACATGTCGAGAGAAACGGCGGGGAATTAAACCAAAGTACGCCTCTGTCTCGTCAGGAGCGCCGCGGAAACCGAGACCCGTTTTGACAAGGAGTTTCATTTGGGAACGGCCATGTCTTCCCAAAATTAATCCCACTGTAAAATTACCTTTTTTATAAATCCTACAAAGACACATTAACTGCAAAAAAGGCATGTTTATTCTATACGTTTGTCTATTTCTACTGTAGGTTTAGTAGACCAGTTTAGCTCAGGTTTAGACCAGTTTAGCTCAGGTTTAACCAGTTTAAGTCAGGTTTAGACAGTTTAGCTCAGGTTTAAAGTTAACCAGTTAGCCGTTTACTCAGTTTAGACCAGTTTAGCTCAGGTTAGACCAGTTTAGCTCAGGTTTAGACCAGTTTAGCTCAGGTTTAGACCAGTTAGCTCAGTTTGTCATTTTTTGTTTAACAGTTTAGCTCAGTTTAGACCAGTTTAGCTCAGGTTTAGACCAGTTTTAGACCAGTTTACTCAGGTTAGACTTATAGTACAGTCCAGTTACAGTTACTCAGGTTTAGATCAGTTAGTTCAGGTTTAGACCAGTTTAGCTCAGGTTTAGACCAGTTTACTCAGGTTTAGACAAGTTTAGTTCAGGTTTAGACCAGTTTAGCTCAGGTTAGATCAGTTTAGCTCAGGTTTAGACCAGTTTAGCTCAGGTTAGACCAGTTTAGCTCAGGTTTAGACCAGTTTAGCTCAGGTTTAGACAGTTTAGCTCAGGTTTAGACCAGTTTAGCTCAGGTTTAGACCAGTTTAGCTCAGGTTTAGACCAGTTTAGCTCAGGTTTAGACCAGTTTAGCTCCAGGTTTAGACCAGTTTAGCTCAGGTTTAGACCAGTTTCAGTTTAGCTCAGGTTTAGACTATCAGGTTTAGACAGTTTACTTCAGGTTTAGACAAGTTTAGTTCAGGTTTAGACTAGCTTAGCTCAGGTTTAGACCAGTTTAGCTCAGGTTTAGACCAGTTAGCTCAGGTTTAGACCAGTTTAGCTCAGGTTTAGACCAGTTTAGCTCAGGTTTAGACCAGTTTAGCTGGTTAAACCAGCACTAAACCTGGACTAAACCAGGACAAAACTAGGACTAGATGATTATAACTGTAGTGACTCTAGACTAGGTCAAAAGCTGGAACAAACCAAGGCTAGTCTAGGACTAAAACTACACCAGGACTAGACAAGGCCTAAAGCTAGACTAAACCAGGACTAAAACTGAACTAAACCAGAACTAAAACTGGACTAAACCAGAACTAAAACTGGACTAAACCAGAACTAAAACTGGACTAAACCAGAACTAAAACTGGACTAAACCAGAACTAAAACTGGACTAAACCAGAACAAAAACTGGACTAAACCAGCTAAAACTGGACTAAACCAGAACTAAAACTGGACTAAACCAGAACTAAAACTGGACTAAACCAGAACTAAAACTGGACTAAACCAGAAACAAAAACTGGACTAACCAGAACTAAAACTGGACTAAACCAGAACTAAAAGATAAACAGGACTAAAATGGACTAAACCAGAACTAAAACTGGACTAAACCAGGACTAAAAACTGGACTAAACCAGAACTAAAACTGGACTAAACCAGGACTAAAACTGGACTAAACCAGGACTAACTGGACAAAAAAAAACTGGACTAAACCAGGACTAAAACTGGACTATAGAACCGGGACTAAAGAACCTGGACTAAACCAGAACTTAAACTGGACTAAACCAGGACTAAAACTGGACTAAACCAGAACTAAAACTGGACTAAACCAGAACTAAAACTGGACTAAACTAGAACTAAAACTGGACTAAACCAGAACTAAACTGGACTAAACCAGAAACAAAAACTGGACTAAACCAGGACTAAAACTGGACTAAACCAGGACTAAAACTGGACTAAACTAGAACTAAAACTGGACTAAACCAGAACTAAAACTGACTAAACCAGAACTAAAACTGGACTAAGCTAGAACTAAAACTGGACTAAACTAGAACTAAAACTGGACAAACCAGGACTAAAACTGGACTAAACTAGAACTAAAACTGGACTAAACCAGAACTAAAACTGGACTAAACCAGAACTTAAACTGGACTAAACCAGGACTAAAACTGGACTAAACCAGAACTAAAACTGGACTAAACCAGAACTAAAACTGGACTAAACCAGAACTAAAACTGGACTAAACCAGAACTAAAACTGGACTAAACCAGAACTAAAACTGGACTAACCAGAACTAAAACTGGACTAAACCAGAAACAAAAACTGGACTAAACCAGAACTAAAACTGGACTAAACCAGAACTAAAACTGGACTAAACTAGAACTAAAACTGGACTAAACCAGATAAAACTGGACTAAACTAGAACTAAAACTGGACCTAAACCAGGACTAGAACTGGACTAAACTAGAACTAAAACTGGACTAAACCAGGACTAAAAACTGGACTAAACCAGAACTAAAACTGGACTAAACCAGAACTTAAACTGGACTAAACCAGGACTAAAACTGGACTAAACCAGAACTAAAACTGGACTAAACCAGAACTAAAACTGGACTAAACCAGAACTAAAACTGGACTAAACCAGAACTAAAACTGGACTAAACTAGAACTAAAACTGGACTAAACCAGAACTAAAACTGGACTAAACTAGAACTAAAACTGGACTAAACCAGAACTAAAACTGGACTAAACCAGAAACTAAAACTGGACTAAACCAGAAACAAAAACTGGACTAAACCAGAACTAAAACTGGACTAAACCAGAACTAAAACTGGACTAAACCAGAACTAAAACTGGACTAAACTAGAACTAAAACTGGACTAAACCAGGACTAAAACTGGACTAAAGACTAAAACTGGACTAAACCAGACTAAAACTGGACTAAACCAGACTAAAACTGGACTAAACCAGGACTAAAAACTGGACTAAACCAGGACTAAAACTGGACTAAACCAGGACTAAAACTGGACTAAACCAGGACTAAAACTGGACTAAACCAGAACTAAAACTGGACTAAACTAGAACTAAAACTGGACTAAACTAGAACTAAAACTTGACTAAACCAGAACTAAAACTAGACAAAACCAGGACTAAAACTGGACTAAACCAGAACTAAAACTAGATTAAACCAGGACAAGACTAGGACTAAAACTAGACAAAACCAGGACAAGACTAGGACTAAAACTAGACTAAACCAGGACTAAAACTAGATTAAACCAGGACAAGACTAGGACTAAAACTAGACAAAACCAGGACAAGACTAGGACTAAAACTAGACTAAACCAGGACTAAAAACTAGATTAAACCAGGACAAGACTAGGACTAAAACTAGATTAAACCAGGACAAGACTAGGATTAAAACTAGACTAAACCAGGACTAAAACTAGATTAAACCAGGACAAGACTAGGACTAAAACTAGACAAAACCAGGACAAGACTAGGACTAAAACTAGACAAAACCAGGACAAGACTAGGACTAAAACTAGACTAAACCAGGACTAAAACTAGATTAAACCAGGACAAGACTAGGACTAAAACTAGATTAAACCAGGACAAGACTAGGACTAAAACTAGACTAAACCAGGACTAAAACTAGATTAAACCAGGACAAGACTAGGACTAAAACTAGATTAAACCAGGACAAGACTAGGACTAAAACTAGACTAAACCAGGACTAAAACGCGACAACAGGACTAGACCAGGACTAAAACTAGACTAAACCAGGACTAAAACTTGATTAAACCAGGACAAGACTAGGACTAAAACTAGACAAAACCAGGACAAGACTAGGACTAAAACTAGACTAAACCAGGACAAAAACTAGACTAAACCAGGACAAGACTAGGACTAAAACTAGACTAAACCAGGACTAAAACGCGACAACAGGACTAGACCAGGACTAAAACTAGACTAAACCAGGACTAAAACTAGATTAAACCAGGACAAGACTAGGACTAAAACTAGACTAAACCAGGACAAAAACTAGACTAAACCAGGACAAGACTAGGACTAAAACTAGACTAAACCAGGACTAAAATGGAACAACAGGACTAGACCAGGACTAAAAAGAATCATAAATAAACAGTTTGTTCTATTGGCAGATGTGTGTACAGTAGATCTTGATTTCTAAATAGTTTTACTTTTTTTTTTTCCAGCAGCAGCGGCGGCGCAGAAATGTGGAACTGCTCCACGTTTGATTGGATTGTGCGTTTTAACTCAGACAAAAGCAGAGGGGAATAGTGGGGATCTAATCTTTACAAAGAGTGAATTCTATTTTAACAGAAGCGGTTTTGTTCGGAGGAAAAAGAGAGAAAAGATGAAGACACTTTGATTGGACGCCGGGGTAATTAGTGCGAAGAAGGGAGACATTTTAATTATTCCTGTTTTTGTGGCGACGCGACGTGAGTGGAGCAAAGAATGAAATGAAAAAGCACGTTTAGACCAACAGAGATCATTTGAATTTGTAATGTAATTCCTGAGAAATGTCACCGTAAAGTGCATTAACACACTTTTCTGAAATGTATATTTTGGGAATAAAAGTAATTTACGAGTGTGAGTCTGAGGATGATTTGTGTTTTAATTAGTTCTGCGCTGGAACCGTGTTAGCATTCCTACTTTTATTCAGTTAAAATGTGCAACACAGTCTCCGAAGAAAACAGAGATATACAATATGTACGAAAAGCCACGTGGCGACATTTTCTTTAGGTTTAACTGGTAAGTTGAGGATTCAAGTGACTAAAATGTGTCCGTTCATGGCTGGGGCTTGGGAAAGGTTAAGATTTACCTGTTAAACCCAAAGAAAATATGACCACGTGGCTTCAACCAAAAGTTTTACGTTTTGGCTTTTGTTACATATCGACGTTAAAAAGGCTCATCAGAAGGTGTTTTGGACATTTTGTTTTATATCTACATTTTCTTCAGAGACTGGGCTCAAAATGTATAAAGTTTAAACAGAAAATGAATATTCTGTCATTAAGATTCAGTTAAGTCTTGAAGAAGTCAGACAGCAGTGGCCAAGTAAGAAAAAAAAAATTTTTGTTTTTTTTTTGTTTATTTTTACAACTTACAAATGCAAAATGCAAACTTACAAAAATGGAAAATCACAACCAAACACAGACTGAGCAGAGCTTCCCAAAGTGTGGGTCGGACCACATGGACGGGGGCCGCCACAACAATTTCAACTAATTATTATTATTAATTATTATTATTCTGTAATCATCATATTATGATTAAATGGTTTTCTCATTTTTACATTAGAGGTGCTGAGTTATTTTGAGGAGTCCTTGTCAGAAATATATATATATATATATATATATATATATATATATATACATACATACATATATACATACATACATACATACATATATATATATATATATATGTATGTGTGTGGTGTGTGTGTGTGTATGTATGTATGTATGTATATATATATATATATATATATACATACATACATATATACATACATACATACATATATATATATATATATATGTATGTGTGTGTGTGTGTGTGTATGTATGTATGTATGTATGTATGTATGTATGTATGTATGTATGTATGTATGTATATATATATATATATACATACATACATACATACATACATACATACATACATACATACATACATATATATAGTAATTTATATTAAGTTTTTTGTGAAACGCTAAATTGATGTAAAATAACTCAGAAATACAAACAGGTTAATTTACTTCTGTGCAAAACTGCAGGATACTAATAAGCCCTGCCTCTTTATAAAAATATACAATAGGTCACTTTGACGCGCTCATCTCCTCTTTGGCTTTTAGGTCACTTTTAATTATTTTTTTACTAAACAAACACTGCATCTGTTGTTTGTTGCTGGTGGAACTGATGACTCCCTGGAAAAAAAAGTGTAACAAAGTAAGAATACAACAATAAAAGAACATATATTAAATATGAATTTAATCATAATAAAAGTACAAGCAGAAAGTCTGTTGTTTGCCCACAGTGTGCATGTGGCTGGTGGTCAGAGAGAAGAAGGATGCAGACTGGCACCACCAGCTTATCACCAGTGAATATGTGAAGCTTCTTTAAATGTCACGAAAAGCTAATTGAATGCAATTATTATACATGTTATCATTTAAGATAATGTATTCTTCCTTTTTAGCCTGTACAAAAGCTTCAGCGTCCTCAGACACAACAATAGTCCTGTGTTCATGATGAGAGTGACCAGTGTCCATGTTGCTCTGCTGTGGTCATCCTGTCTTCACCACAGTCTCCCTCACTCCCGCACACTCGTCTGAGTCTCTCTCTCTCCTGTTCTCTCCTTTTCTCTGCTCCTGTATTGTGTCCGACTGTGGTCACACTCAAACTGGTAATTTCTCAAACCATCGTCAAACATTCTCTCTGTCTCTTTCTCTCTTCCTCTCTCCTTCACCCTCTCTCTCTTTCTGTCTTTCTCTCTCTCTCTCTCCCTCTCCTCCCTCCCTCTCTCTCTCTCTCTCTCTCTCTCTTGTAGCTTGTTTGACCGCGGCTCGTCTGACTGTGGCACGCTCCCGTCCACAAAACAAAAACTCCATAAAAGTCAGAGGAAAGTGCTGCTTTTACTGTCCAAACACAACATTATGTTTATGTTTGTTTCTGTTGAGTTACACTGTCGTATCTCACTGGACCAAAACATGATTTAACAAAGGCTTTGACTGGAATAGTCTGCTCTGACCAAGTTCATGTGGAAAACACTCCAAAATACAGCTCTAATGAGCAAATTCACATGTAGTTTATAGGAAATTTAGTTTGTATCAAAGAAGGAGTCCCGCGCACAACAGATCCTTGTAAAATAAATGTCTATCTATCTATATACCAAGGCTGTGTCCCATGTACATGGGTAGCCTAGACAGGGCACCTTTCTCTTTCCCCCCTTCCTCCCTCTGGTCCCATGTTTTGAGGTGTGTGTGTGTGTGTGACTTGGGTGTTTTGTGTATGTTTGTGTTGTACAGCCTTTTTATTATGTCACTGTTCCAGAATCCTTTTAAGTTTTTGTTTTTTATTTACCATTTCGGCTGAGGAGACCACGCTCGCCCCGGCATCCATCCACCCGCCCGCCCATGGGCAAGAGAACTCAAAAAGGCCGCGAGAGAACCCAAACGAAAGCCACCAGGAACACGTCTGAGGAGCCACAAGAGACGACCAACCAGACCCAGTAAAATAAATGTATTGACAGTGTATTTGATCCAGTTTTTAGGGTTCTTTCTACTAATTCTACATTGATGTGCACATGTTTGTCCTCTTTTGTTTCTGATTTATTCAGAAACGTTTTGATTTCTGAACAGTGCTAACTTTTGGGGTGGCGTGTCTCATCAGCTGCTGTTTACAGGCCCAGCGATAAAGGCACAATAGAAATGAATAAAAATGACCTAAGTTTGATGAAAAAAAAAAAAGATAAAACATAAGACATTGAGCTTCTAAGCCACATGTCAAACTCAAGGCACCTCATTTCATGTGGCCCCAAAGATCTTATAAGATTTACTTTAGGTTTATGTTAGTGCCAGGAGTAATCTGGGTGTCTCAACCCAATTGTTCCCAAAGTGGGGGATTTTAATATTTGACTGAATTTTCAGACTGGGGTCCCAGTCTGTCTTATTCTAATGAAATGATTTGTCTGAAACTTAGAGTAAGTAATGTTATGGAATCTTAAAATGTATCTTTGATGATGTTGTAATCTCTGGGAAAACCCATACGATACGACAGGACTCTCGGAGCCTGTAAGTCTACATGTGCTAATGTAGATCACACCTTATACTGCATATGCTCTGTTGCATGTGAAAAGACTCCAAAAACTCCCCTGGTGAGCTTGGGGCTCCCAGGATCTGACTTTCATATGCTAAACTCACCTTAGTTTCAAGGCTTTGCCCGTCTGGCCTGTTGGCCCCGCTGATGGCTATAAGAGACAACGCAGCCAGAGAGCAGGGGGCAGACCACTTGGACCGAGCACATGGAACGGACCACATGGAGCAGACTATGGAGCAAGCAGACTGGCATGGAGGAGAGGGCTGCAAGAGCAGGCCTCTACCCATGGCCTTAGCTAAAGAACAATGGACATGGAGGGAAGCCTCAGAGATGAACAATATGGACTGAGATCTCTCTCACAACAACAATGACTAGGATCCTGGACTCACTGGACTATCAATTATGCATAATTGTACTTTTGTTAATAAATAATACTTTTGAGCTCAGGCAACTCTCAAGCTATTCATTTTTATACATGAATACCAAAATAATCCACAACAGTAATTTTTCCGACTATTGTATATGTATTTTCTGTACTCGTCACTACTCGACACAAATTTACAATAATCAATTACAATTATTATTTGTAGTATATCAAAGATTAGTAAGGCTAATTTTAGTTACAACCGGCCCTTCAAGGACCCTCTCGATACCAATGTGGCCCTTTGTCAAAATGAGTTGACACCCCTGTTCTAAGCCTAGTGACAAAATATCCAGGTAGATGATGAAAACTAGCTAAATAAAACACATTTGTTTCTGTAGTTTTGGGGAAATCTATGGTCTTTAAGTCCAGAGGCTGTGCACTTGTTTTGTTTGTGTGTTTATAAGAGTAAACACGCTTCACTCGGCTGAACAGAGCGTGAGGCCGGCTTGTCGCGTTGAAATGATGTCATTAGTATGCGCCGCAGCTCCTCACTTCTCTTTTACATTTGTCATGATCAGGGATTTTCTTGTTCTTCTGTCTCTGCTGCAGACTCACACGTCTGAGGAACAAAGACCGGCACTGAAGCTTCTGTTCAATCTGTTCTCACACCACTCTGCAGGTCTTTATTACAGCAGTGGCATAGTGGTTTGCTTTCACTCTGCAGTATGTTGCCAGTTTAACCTCTCATTAGCCTGTCCTCGTCCTGCTAGATTAGTAGTTTCCCTCTGCTAATGAACTCGAGCTCTACAGACTTAAACTCTAAACTGTGTCTGTAATGGATGTGAAGCTTTGCCTTTTCAACTCAAAACAGCACTAACTGAGACCAAGACTTTTCCAAGACCACAGAGTTGAAAGACCAAAGCAAGAACAAGACTTTTATAGTTTTATAGTTCAAGACAAGACCATATTTGTAATAATCACATTTATCGGTGTAATTGATCTTACTGTGCAGTTCTTATTCCAAACTGTGTCTGGGCAGCTCCATCTCTCAAGAAAGCATACATTTACCACGACATTACAGGACCAAGGATCAAGACCTAGTCCAAGTCAAGCCCGAATCTGTGACAAGACCTAGTCCAAGTCAAGCCCGAGTCTATGACAAGACCTAGTCCAAGTCAAGACCTAGTCCAAGTCAAGCCCGAGTCTATGACAAGACCTAGTCCAAGTCAAGCCCGAGTCTATGACAAGACCTAGTCCAAGTCAAGCCCGAGTCTATGACAAGACCTAGTCCAAGTCAAGCCTGAGTCTATAACAAGACCTAGTCCAAGTCAAGCCCGAGTCTATGACAAGACCTAGTCCAAGTCAAGACCGAGTCTATGACAAGACCTAGTCCAAGTCAAGCCCGAGTCTATGACAAGACCTAGTCAAGTCAGCCCGAGTCTATGACAAGACCTAGTCCAAGTCACGCCCGAGTCAAGACCTAGTCCAAGTCAAGCCCGAGTCTATGACAAGACCTAGTCCAAGTCAAGCCGAGTCTATGACAAGACCTAGTCCAAGTCAAGCCCGAGTCTATGACAAACCTAGTCCAAGTCAAGCCCGAGTCTATGACAAGACCTAGTCCAGCCAAGTCAAGCCCCAGTCTATGACAAGACCTAGTCCAAGTCAAGCCGAGTCTATGACAAGACCTAGTCCAAGTCACGCCGAGTCAAGACCTGTCCAAGTCAAGCCGAGTCTATGACAAGACCTAGTCCAAGTCAAGCCGAGTCTATGACAAGACCTAGTCCAAGTCAAGCCCGAGTCTATGACAAGACCTAGTCCAAGTCAAGACCCGAGTCTATGACAAGACCTAGTCCAAGTCAAGCCCGAGTCTATGACAAGACCTAGTCCAAGTCACGCCCGAGTCAAGACCTAGTCCAAGTTAAGCCCGAGTCAAGACCTAGTCCAAGTCAAGCCGAGTCAAGACCTAGTCCAAGTCGAGCCCGAGTCTATGACAAGACCTAGTCCAAGTCAAGCCCGAGTCTATGACAAGACCTAGTCCAAGTCAAGCCTGAGTCTATGACAAGACCTAGTCCAAGTCAAGCCCGAGTCTATGACAAGACCTAGTCCAAGTCAAGCCCGAGTCTATGACAAGACCTAGTCCAAGTCAAGCCTGAGTCTATGACAAGACCTAGTCCAAGTCAAGCCTGAGTCTATGACAAGACCTAGTCCAAGTCACGCCCGAGTCAAGACCTAGTCCAAGTCAAGCCTGAGTCTATGACAAGACCTAGTCCAAGTCAAGCCCGAGTCTATGACAAGACCTAGTCTAAGTCAAGCCCGAGTCTATGACAAGACTAGTCAAGTCACGCCCGAGTCAAGACCTAGTCCAAGTCAAGCCTGAGTCTATGACAAGACCTAGTCCAAGTCAAGCCTGAGTCTATGACAATACCTAGTCCAAGTCAAGCCCGAGTCTATGACAAGACCTAGTCCAAGTCAAGCCCGAGTCTATGACAAGACTTCCAGCCCGATTTTGCCCTTTGTCTTAGCCAGTCTTAGCGGATGGTCTTAATTATTCCTCTGTTGGCCACTAGTGGCTCTCTCCAAGCTCTATACACTGTCAGTGTAGAAGGTGTGGCTTCAGCCAGATGTGAGGGTGCAGTTTTGTTCATTGAACCAGTCACATGCTCACGCCTGTGACAAGTGAGCAGCTGCTTTAGGATCACAGGCAAAAGTAGCTGTAGCAGCAGCTTCAGTTTGGAAAAAAAAACTATACTAATAGAAGTCAACAGGCTTTATGTAAAAGAAATACACATTTTTAGACAAAGTTGTTAAAGTCTGTCAAGTAAATAGACTTTCACCAAATAGATTTCTATTATTATAGTTTTTTCAAAAAATAGTTTTCTATTATTACACTTTTTTCCAAACTGAAGCTGCTGCTACAGTAACATTTGCCTGTGATCACTGCTCACTTGTCACAGGCGTGAGCATGTGTCTGGTTCACTGAAGGAAACTGCACCCCCACATCTGGCTGAAGCCACACCTTCTATACTGACAGTGTATAGAGCTTGGAGAGAGCCACTAGTGGCCAACAGAGGAATAATTAAGACCATCCGCTAAGACCGGCTAAGACAAAGGGCAAAATCGAGCTGCTAGTCTAAGTCAAGCCCGAGTCTATGACAAGACTGAGTTCAAGCACCGTTGAGACCAAGACAAGACCAAAACCTTAAAGCGGTCTCAAGACCGGTGCTAAGACCAAGACAGTTGTTGACCACTTCTGCCAGGTCAACATGAACACTGTTGTTCACGTCCAAACGGGGACTACAAGTCCCGTCAGGTTTATTTGTAAAGCAAACCACCAAGGCCCAAAGAGCTGTACAAAGCAACAGAAACATCCACAATGCTTTGTAAATTGTAAAGATAATTGTGTTTGCTACATTTGACTGTCAAGCATCATACAGTTGCTCCAGATGCCCTTCCACACTACCTTTTTGCTTGATTTGTGTCTCTTCTCTCAAACACACTTTTAAATTCCAAATCCGTGTAAAACCCAGCGTTTCCTCCCACTCACACATTATCTGAGCTCAGTCCGGTCCCACGGGAAAAGCCGGCGTGTTTTTGTGTTTGTGTCGGAGGTAAATGTGGGCGGGGTCACGGCTCCTAATGCCACGCGTGTCACCTGTCACCGTGAGCCGACAGCCAATCACGCGTCAGCACATGCATAAACATACTGGGAGGTTACGTTTGTGTATTATTCATGACGCCTCAGCAGCGGGAGCAGACACACACGACACGCCACGCTCTGTCACACACACACAGAGGGAGGGAGGGGTCAAAGTCATGTGACACTTTCAAACACATGTATTAGTAATCAGAAGGAAAATAACACCAACCAACATCACTTTGCATTAGAAGCTACGTGAGCAAATACTTCTGGACTATTGGGTACGTTTTGGGAAATGTATGCTAACATGAGCATTCCATGACCTTGATTGGGAAAATATAAATGTAAAAATAACATGTTTCACTATGTACATGTAGTAAATCATTTAGAATGTTTCTATGGAACATTGTTTCATAGACTGGTTATGTTTTAACTGGTTATCAAAGGGAGCACATGTTTCTTAACCCTTAGATGCATGGCGGCCAATACTACACTCTTCCATGAGTGGGGTCGAAAATTACCCCACTTAGAAACAAAACATTTTTGTAATAACACTTTTATTTTGCTCAAAGATAATGATTTTTATTATATTTTGAACAACAAAAGAACATTTTTGACATGTTAATTTATAATTTTTTTTATTTATATTTGAACACAAATCAGTCAGGTAAAAAAATCCATTTTGTGACTGTCGTTTTGATTATGGAGGACGAACAAAAATAAAACTATAACTGGTGACTATAACATTGTCCAGGCACATGAACACACATAAAACATGTTCTCTTTCTTACTGTGTGCACCTGTTACAAACTACTTGCTTTTGGCTGGGATCAGTTCACAGGAATACTGCATTTCCAGTTGCAGTAAGTGGCTTTGTGGTCCTTGTTTTTTGGACAAATCTGACATCTCTGTCTCTTCTGTTGGTCCTGTGAGCTTCTCTCATGTGTGTGGATTGTGGATTTTTGCCACTAAACACCTTCCCATCGCCATACACTGGTGATGCTTTATGTGTGTGATGCTGAGTCAAAATGACCTCCTGATGCTGTATCAGATGTGGAAGTGCCATAGTAATGTAAATCAACAAGTACAAATGATAAGAATCAAAAGTTCCTAGTGCTTACCCCTGAGATTCATAAGAAATGGTTGGGGTCATTTTTGACCCCACTTATGGAAGAGTGGGGTAGTGATACAAAAGATGAAATTTTTCAAAAAGTATTTATATATATTTTTCAAATGCTATAGCTCATGTCACAAACAAGTTTGTTGAGGAATACTTGAAAACTGAAACTGAAACTACTTTTAATTTCAAAGATATCTCAAAATAACAACACCTGGAGTCGTTTTTGACCCACTTATGCATCTAAGGGTTAAACTCATTTTTTAAGCTCAGTGTAAAATTGTCACTTGGAGTCAATGAGTGGTGAATCAAATTTTACTCTACTTCCAATAAATGAAAGTAAGATTGGGAAAATTATTTCCAAACTGAATAGTAGTAAATCAAAGGACATTTATGGTCTTGATGCAGCATTTACAAAAAAAAAAAAAAAATAATAATAATAATAAAGGCTTTTGTAAATAAATCTAAGTGTGAAGGTGTATTCCCTGGGGCCCTAAAATCTGCCATCGTCACTCTTATTTTTCAACCAGGTGACAAACAAAATGATCACGTTTACATGTGCTTAATATTGGTTTATTGTCAATATTCCGTTTTCTGAATATTCGGAATAATCTGTCTACATGTGGTGTTTGGTGGAAGTTTTTATTGCAAATTTCAATCAAATCTAAATAAGCTGTGCACGTTTTCAAAAGGTAAAAAACACCCTATTTAAGTCAAACATATGCAAAAATGTAAGGAGTACCTCGGCTTAGGGCGTGAACACTTAGGGGTGGCCCAGTGCTGAAAAGTTTGAGAAACTCTGGTCTAACCTACTGGAGACAAATGCACGGATAAGTCTCTCTAAGTCTTGATTTGAAGATGTTTTGTTATATTTTGGACTGACATAATATCGTCTAAATATTGCATATTTACCAAGATATACATTTTTGTCAGTATGTTCCTCGGCACAGACAGAACAAGCAAAACCTGATATCTTGACTTAAGCGTCTCCACATGACCTCCACGTGAACTCACTCTCACTGCGATTGGCCGATTCCAAAATGACCTCCTTCTTTTCAAACCTATAACCTCGGCGAGATTTGATTCTTTCTGTTGGAAAAACACACCTCTCCACCCAAAACAGACACTAAGGAAGGGAAATACGTCCATAAAAGCACAAGTTTTTTATTTGATATGGAAATCCTGGTCCATATGCAGCCGCCGCATCATTAATTATTCATCTCGTCTTGTTTTTTTTTTGTGTGGCGTCGTAATGTTTTTCATGTTTTGCGCGGCGTGACAGGCTGAAGACAGAGAGACGAGCTGATTAAACGTGAAAGTGACAGACACAATCCAAAGCTTTCATGTCCCAGACCAAGCCCAAAACAAAGACGCCATATTTACACAGCTGACCTCCGACCTCTCGTCTCGCTCTGATGATGTCACTTCACTGTCACCGCGGGACGTGACAGGAAAAGGACTAATCATCCACGTTGTTTATTACAGACGGAGAAGGTGAAGACGGTTTATTTTTAAATCAGATGAAGACCTCTGGAGACTCTTCGGGGTCAGTCCTGGATCAAGTCCAACAATAATCGTTTTTTTCACTTCGCAACTTCGGTTTTCCAGAGTTTTTTTTTATTTCCACAATGTACCGTTCCAATAAAGACTTGATTTTCACAAAGCAAACAGGAAGCATTGATTGAAAAAAGATGCCATTTCTTTCAGGCACAATTAAAAATATGGACATATTTTTTCAGAAAGCAAAGTAAAACTAAATGTGACACCCAAGATCAGCCAATCCAGACGCTGCAGAACAATGTTTGCAAATTGTACAAAAAACAAAATAAAAGTACAGTGGATCTAGCTCGATTGACTTCCTGTTCGAAACTGCAGCACTGATAAGCCCCGCCTCTTCAGTTTAAAATGTAACTGTAACAGCTTTTAAATAAGTACTAATTGTTGTTGGAAAGTGGCTCTGGGACAGTTTTGAACCATATATACTTCATTTTGAGTATGATTCTTTTGAATTATGTACAAGTAAATACAGACAAGTGGGGGGGATAAGTGGTAGGTGAGAACAGGGATTTTCAGAGCCGTTCACTAAACAGCCCATCTTTTCCCAAGCGCTGTCAGAAAGAAAAGTTCAGATGGAGACCGTGGAAGAACTCAACACAGATCCATCTGTGACACGGTGGCGCAGTGGTTAGCCCTGTGGCCTCATAGCAAGAAGGTTCTGGGTTCGACTCGGGGCCTTTCTATGTGGAGTTTGCATGTTCTGCCAGTGCCTGTGTAGGTTTCCTCCGGGTACTTCGGTTTCCACCTACATCTAAAACATGTCCATTAATGGGCTCCCCTGTAAAAGAGATTCTGAATCTCACTAGGACTTCCCTGGGTAAATAAAGGTCAATTAAATTAAAAATCTGACGTGAGCCAGAAATACTAAAACCAAAACATAAAACAACCATGAGTTTTGGTTGAAGCCACGTAGTGACACTTCTCTGGGTTTAACGGGTAAATCTTAACCTAACCAAAGCCCAGCCCTAAATACCCAAAGAAAAAATCACTGTATATGAAAAAAAAAAAAAGTGAAAACTCTTTATCACATGATTTTGTTGTAAATGCTTTTTCTTCAGACACTGTGTTGCAAACAACAACAACAACCAAAAAGGTTGTACGACTTTAAAGATTCACTGTAACTTTTTGAGCAAAAATGGACTTAAATAAAAGCAAGTTTTGTCATTTAGGGTTCTTTGTTGCACTAAACAAAATCATAAAAATCAGCATAATTACTTTGAGAAGACTGCATGGCACAAAACAGACTTTCATTTGACCTAGAGGAGTTGTCTGGGATCCAGAGCCCAGGCTTCAGCAAAATGTGAAGAGAGTGGCTCTGGTCAAACTCAACATACTTCCGCCACTTCATCACCCTCTGACGAAGGTGACAAAACCTACACAGACACGGGGATAACATGCAAACCCCACAAAGAAAGGCCCACACCACAGGAGATTTAAAGAAAAGCTTAGTTTGGTGCTCAGATCAAAGAATTAAAGGTTTACTGTGCAGCTTAAATAACTTTTATTTAAGCTACACAGTGAACCTTTGATTCTTTGAGTTATAATAAAGTGTTTTTCTAGTTTACATGCCTTTGTGACACTAAATAAATAATACAAATGTGTGACAACTCTGAGCAGGCTTGCATGACCACAGAATGAACTATTATGTGTTTGATTCCATAGAAAAGCAGCTCCTTTACCTATAGTTTTCACATTTTGATCTAAAACTTATCCCAATAAGAATGTTGTAAAGAATGATTTATCGGTGCACCTTTCTCCTCCCAACACGCTGATGAAAAGTGCTTATTTTTACCGTCTTAATGAAGCAGCTCGCACACGCAGAACAGTAGAACTCACATTATTCCACTGTCACACTAAAGTAAAAACAGCATTTTCTAATTAACAAGACTTAATTACACCATCAATCTCCCGCAGACGGAGGCTATAACGAGCAGGACAAACCTCTTCATAGAAAACACACGTGTGCAGCTGTGTTCTCCTCAACCAACACAATAAGAAAGTTTACGAAAGTTCTGGATTTTATATTGTGTAAAGGTACATTGTGTAACTTTTTGACAAGTAAAATAAATAAACACATTATTAAAAGTAGATGTCTATGTGAAACTAAATAAATAATAAATATATTAATAATAATATTTGCACAGGAATAGATATATATAGATATATTTGAAACAAGCCTCACACGTCAAAGATCCGATGTGCTTGCTACTGTTTGTGTTGTTCCAGCTCTATGTTTGAAATTTTGGTTTCAAACCAGATCAATCTCTGCCAATAATGAAGTTATACAATGAAATGATGAAAAAAAGGTATCACTTTAAAAGACCACCATGTTACCTACCAGTTAATTACCGTGTCACTTACTAGTTTCTAATAGTGACACTTAGTAGTACTTACAGTGGTACTTACACTGGTACCTAGAGTGGTACTTTGAGGAGTACTTGTACCAGCAGTTTACTGGTACATAACACTAATAGTTACTGATACTTACAGAGGTACTTATAGGCTTTTTCCACATGAAAGTACCAAGAACATTCCTACATTTCTCCAGTCCCTGTTTAGTCAGAGGAACTATCCTGTCCCATGTTTGTGTTCACACAGCAGCAGTTTCTGAAAGTGGGTCTAACTAGCTTTAGCATTAGCATCTGTAAAGTCTGGAACATTTAAATAAAACATTAAGTGGTGTTAGAAAACAAAGTTGTCTTTTTTCGATTCCACATAAACTATAAAGTACAAAGCTTAAAAAATCTGTGGAATTAACAATACAACTGATCACTGTAATTCATAATCATAGTATTAGGCTATTTACAAATTAAATAATCCTTTTTGGGAGTTACTGCCTTTAAAGTTTATTGAACTCTTATGCCTGGATAAGGACGAAATTGATTATCTAAATGTGAGATTGAATCTGTGTTTAAATGACATGCTTCCTTGAAAGAACCAAAGTTAACCTTTGCTGTGTAATGAAGTGTGTTGCCGCTGTTTCACCAAAAGGTTCCACTCGGCTGTACTGAACATGGAGCCTTTCAAACTCTCTGTTCAGCCCAACTGCCCAGTGACGGCTAGGGAGCTAAGTAAACACAGATGAGGTTTGCTACCTGGAAACAGTTGTGTTGACAGTGAAAAAAGTTAATCCTCAGCAGTTTATCTAAAATGTGAGAATGTGTAAAACATAACAAGTTAGCTGTCCAGGTCTGACTGGAAAGTACCTGCCCAGAGCAGGAGCTAAAAAAGTCCTAAATTGTGGCCCCAGTCCATAGTTCCTGCTCTGTGTGAACTCCCAAAATGGGACAAGAACTTAAAAGTACTAGGAACTGAAAAAAGTTCCTACAGTGGGAAAAGGCCTTATGTGGTACCTAAGGTGGTACTTGGAGGGGTACTTGTGTCAGCAGTTACTGGTACATAATACTGATAGTTACTGATACTTACAATGGTACTTTTTTTCATTTAGTACCAATTAATACCACCACTGAAACAATTGTGTGTGCCACAAAGTGTTGTACCACTAAAAGTACTGGAAAGTGTACTAAAGGTACACTGTAAGTACCAGTAATTGCTGACACAAGTACCCCTCCAAGTACCACTGTATGTACCATTGTAAGTACCAGTAACTAGTGTTTTGTACCAGTAACTGCTAGTACAAGTACCCCTCAAAGTACCACTCTAGTACCAGTGTAAGTACCACTGTAAGTACCAGAGTAAGTACTACTAAGTGTCACTGTTAGATACTAGTAAGTGACACGTAATTAACTGGTAGGTAACGTGGTGTTCTTTTTAAGTGCTACCAAAAAAGGATATATATAACCACAAATTTTGGTTGAACTACATGTCCCGGACCTAAAGTTACTAATTTTAGTAACTTGAAGCCTAAACTTACCTGAATGAAAGAGAGAGAGAGAGAGAGAGAGAGAGTAACAGAGCAGTGGCGGCTGGTCAATAGGGGCGCAAGTGCGCCGCACTCCCTGATTTGACCCTGAAAAATAACGTAAAAACTTCCAATATATTCCTATGTTAGTGTAAAAGACTGGCTGAAGTCTATGGGTTTTCCCATTGGATCATGATCTTCAGCGAACGCTTAAGAGTGCAATGTGAGCCTGAAGTGTCGCGGAAATTATAAAACCTCGTGCTAAATTCATTAGTTTATAGCACAGCCATAATCTCGTTTTAGGTGCGCTGGTCACTGCGCCTCTCGATAGTTTAAATGTCCCTGGGAAGTCTATTCCTGCCACAGACTTCTCTGTCATGGTGCAACATGTGACCAATGAAAACCAATGTACATTTGCTCTGATGTGTCTCACTGACTTCATTTGACTTTAACAGTCACAATAAGACCAAAGAATGACTTATCATCGTTGCTCTAATGCTACAAGTACTTATTTAGTCTAAAAAACGAACTTTTTCACAAATTTTGTGACTGACCAATCACGATTTAGTACGCACCAACCAATCAGGATTCAGTATGACCGGCATGCTTTCTTATGCTAGCCAGCGAAGCACCGGAGGATAAACATTATATTAGCATATTGTTTCTTTTTTCTAAACTTTTGGAATGGTGAACAAGTTGAACGTGGTTTGGATTAGTTTCATTTCACTTTGGAGAAACAAACAGGAGCAAGAGGAGAAAAGGTCAGACATTTGGTTTTTAGCTTCACTTTTGGAGACATCTGAGCAGCTAAAGCCCTACTGCTAATAAGTTATGTGTAAAAGAATAAAAGAGCTCATGGTTAATTCAAATACGTGATGATGATGATGTGCTGTTGGGTGGGTGTTGTTGCTGTGTGGGGGTGTGTGTGTTCCATGTGCTCCTGTTGTTCTCTGCACATGGTGCTGATGGGCTGTGGAGCTGTATGTAAAACTCCCTCCTTTTTTTTGCGCACCCCCCAAAATATATACCACCAGCCGCCACTGTAACAGAGTAAGAAGAAAAAGAGAGAGAGACAGAGATGTGCAGATGAATCACACAACCATGAAGTGATAAGAAAGTGTGAGAAGAAGAGTATTTTTATCCCACGACACGAGACCTGAGCTTTACTGTCACTGTTAATTACACACTGTAACTAAAGAACCCACCTGCACTGGAGAGAGAGAGAGAGAGAGAGAAGAAAGGGGAAAGAGAGAAAAAAAAGAGAAGAGAAAGAAAAAGAGAAATGAGAGAGGGAGACAGAGCCAGGTGAAGGAGGAAAGGTAGAGAGGTGAGAGGGAGGAGGAAAGAGGAGAGATGAGAGAAGAGGAGAAGGGTCGAGGAAAGAAAGAAAGAAAGAAAGAAGAAAGAAAGAAAGGGGGAAGAAAGTATGAACAAGACAGGGAGAGAGAAGAGGAAAGGGAGAAAGTAGGGGATAGATCGAGTAACTGAAAGTGAGGGAGAGAAGAGAGGGGGTGAAGAGAGATGATCAGAGAGATGAAGAGAGAGAAAGAGCGAGGGGTAAAGAGAGGGGGGTAGGAAAGTATGAAAAAGACAGGGAGAGAGAGATAGAGGAAACGGAAAAATAAGGGGAGAGAGAGAAACGAAAGTGAGAGAGAGGAGAGAGAGTGTGAAGAGAGATGATCTAGAAACATGAGAGAGAAAGAGAAGATAGAGAGAGAGGGGGAGAGAGAGAGACAAAGAGAGAGGAGGGGGGTAGTGGAGAAAGGAGAGAGACAGAAGAAGAAAGTGGAGAGAGAGGAAGAGAGAGAAGGGGTGCAGAGATGAGAAGAGAGAGAGAAAGAAAAAGAGAAATGAGAGAGGGAGACAGAGCCAGGTGAAGGAGGAAAGGTAGAGAGGTGAGAGGGAGGAGGAAAGAAGGAGAGATGAGAGAAGAGGAGAGAATAAAGGGTCAAGAAAGAAAGAAAGAAAGAAAGAAAGGGGGAAGGGGCAAGAAAGTATGAAAAAGACAGGGGAGAGAGAGAGAGTCAGAGGGAAGGGAGAAAGTAGGGGATATATAGAGAAACTGAAAGTGAGGGAGAGAAAAGAGGGGGTGAAGAGAGATGATCAGAGAGATGAAAGAGAGAGAGGTAAAGAGAGGGGCAGGAAAGTATGAAAAAGACAGGAGAAATAGATAGAGGAAACAGAAAAATAAGGGAGAGATAGAGAAAACTGAAAGTGAGAGAGAGGAGAGAGAGTGTGAAGAGAGATGATCTAGAACATGAGAGAGAAAGAGAAGATAGAGAGAGAGAGGGGAGGGAGAGAGAGACAAAGAGAGAGGAGGGGGTATGAGAGAGAAAGAAGATAGAGACAGAGAGAGGGAGAGAGAGGGAGAGAGAGACAGAGAGAGAGGAGGGGGGGTAGAGGAAGTGGAGAAAGGAGAGGGACAGAAGAAGGAAGTGGAGAGAGAGGAAGAGAGAGAAGGGGTGCAGAGATGAGAAGAGAGAGAAAAGAAAAAGAGAAATGAGAGAGGGAGACAGAGCCAGGTGAAGGAGGAAAGGTAGAGAGGTGAGAGGGAGGGAGGAAGGAGAGATATAGAGAAACTGGAAGTGAGGATGAGAAGAGAGGGGGTGAAGAGAGATGATCAGAGAGATGAGAGAGAGAAAGAGCGAGGGGTAAGAGAGGGGGGGTAGGAAAGTATGAAAAGACAGGAGAGAGAAAGAGAAGATAGATAGAGACAGAGAGAGATGAGAGAGAGAAACCGTAAGAAAAGAGCAATAAATGGACGGAGGGAAAGAGAGAGGAGATATATCGAAGAGGGAGGGGAAAGCAAGGAGAGAGAGAGGGCTGATAAAGAGGGGGAAAAGAGAGGACAAACCAAAAGCGAGGAGAAGAGGAGGAAAGAGAGATTTCCAGACCATAAGCCGCTACTTTTCCACAAACTTTAAACTAATAATACTACGTAGATTCTCCTGAGGCCTCTACTGTATGTTTCCTCTCAGAGTGTGATGTTTGTTTCAGTTCCGAGTGTCCAGCGGAGACAGAAAAACACTCCACACTCTTTCCATTTCCCTAATCTTCCCATGTCACGCTTTTGTGCTGAAATAAAAACGTCGGTGGAGTTGAAAATTGGATTCCCTCTGCTGTCATTGATCTGTTTGTTAATGTTGCGCCACAAACACGCTTTAGTCCATTTAGCTCCGAATTGGTTTGAGTCCAGTCCTTCTCGGCGGCTCACAGAGGTCAATACAGGTCTGTGGTTGGTTAAAATAAGTCAATACTGCGGTGTGATTGGCTGCGGCGGCTCCGTTTGGCAGATGAGACTTGGAGACGTGATTAGCCCAAGCAGCTGTTTGGTTAAGAACTGAAATGTGACAATGACACGGGACAAATAAATGAACCGTAACACAGAGAGTCGCAGGCACAAGTCCCGCAGTGAGGCTTTAAATGACAGATTAGACTGAGCGTTTAAGTAATTATACAAGTGTCTTTACATTTGTGAAGGATTATTCAGAGAAAACTGTCATAGATTGGAGAAAATGTGATTTTTTTTTATTGTGCTCATTTGAAAATCATACAACAACAGATTATTCAACACAACAACAACAAAAACCCACAAACTAATTATATCAAATTCTTAAAACAAAAACATATGTTTCACTTAAAAATGCCCAAATCTCCTCTACATTACAAAGAGTCAAAATAATAAATAATTCAGTTGAAATAGCTCAAAGTAGACCCATCGGTGCTGCCATGTTTGCTTTGTGATTGGTCCTACACGTCATGTCATGAGTTGTGTTTACATGTGCACGAATTATAGGTTTAGAGGTTAGTAGTTAATTAAAAACGTACTTATGTGTCTGTGATCCAAGCTGCAGCCTCAGTTCATTTGTATGGTAGATGTAAACATGTGTTTATTCATAAATATTGGGGACATTTTCTTTGGGGTCTGGTACTTGGAGTTAGAATTTTTCTAACGTGACTTCAACCAAAACAGCTGTCTGACGCCTCCCGTACAGTACGAAGCGAGTTCAGTCCAAGATGTGTCCGAGTTTCTTGCGACGTGCCTTGTTCACCAGCAGCAGTCCACTGCGATCCGTTATTGCCCAAAGCCGCGCGGATTCACGGGGATTACCGCGAGAATGCTCGTATTATGAATTGAAAGCCGTATTCGACCGCTGCGACTTCCGACAAAAATAGACTCCCTATGGATTCTTTCCGCACACTCGCGCGACTTTCAGACGTGCACTCGCACTGCACCAGGGTCTGTGGACAAGGAAGCATTGGTTTGAAGCACTTTCTAAGTCTTGCGAGAGTCGTGTGAGTCCCGCCTCGCACCGAACTCAGACCCAGTGTACAGCAGGGGTGAGAGATGTCGTGTCTCTGTTTGATGCTTCTCAAAATGTCGAATAGACACAAACAAAGGCTGGAAATGTGCTCATGTTACAACAATATTATACATGTGTATTTTAATGAGTCTGTGTTGGAGATTCCAGCCTGTTCTCATGGATAAGCGTGTCAATACCACACTATTGTAAACAGTGTGTCATATGAACACAACTTCTATTTTATGTGTGTATTCGACGCATTTCTGTCCTCGTTCATTTCAATGGTGAATGTTAACAGGTGTTATTATTCATGAAAACTAACACAATCCTAATCCTAACCTTAACTAACTCCAAGCCTAAGATCTAAACTTACTCATTGTTGTAACTTCAGACTTAAATTTTGGCGTTAATCCTTTGAAAAACCTGGTGTTTGTCGTCAACCACTAGGTGTGTCCAGACTACGCCAGGAAAAAACAAGCGTGTAATTGCACGCCAAAACAGGCAGAGGGCGTCGTCGTGACAGGCTATTTTACTCAATCCATGAGAACACGTTGGAGATTCAGCATCAGTGTTTGTGTCATGAGCACTGTAAGAATCAACTCTCATCATGTTACATGACAGCCTACAAAAGAATATGTTTTACACTTCTAGATATTAATAGATATTAAAGTTGGGGTAATTATCTTTTTAGGTATATATTGGAAACTTCTTTTCAAAAGAGCTTAAATGCAGCACAAAGCGAGATGAAGGAGCTCGCTCGGATTGGCTGTGCTTTCGTCGTCCTCTCCAGTTTCACTGTTTTTAAGTCATAAGTGCAACCAAAAATAAACACATCAATATGAATCATGTGTCAAAGGAGTTAGAAGAGGAAGTTGTCAGATTTAAAGCCTAAATTGTGCTTGCAGTGTGAAAATCAGCTTTAATAATTTTAAGATAATCTACAAATAAAGCCTTTTTAAACTGAAAAATCTAAAATGTTCAATAAATGTGATGTTATTACAATTAAAATTTTGAATTGACAAAACTAAAGAAAAAAAGAAAAGAAAAGCCTGTTAATTCAATAGGGAGTGGTGACCAGACCTCCTCTTTACTATTGAATGAAGCAGCGTGAGTTCTGGATCCCAGGCCAGGCTTAGTCCCAATTAGCGTGGTCCTTCTGTGTACTCTCACAAGCCTTTCTCTCTGTAGTCTCATTTAGCTTCTTACAGCGGCGCTCCGGTCTGTGTTTGGGTTTGGAGTTTTGGGGCATTCTTCCTGCCTGATGCCAGTCTCTCAGATCCAGGGGGAAATTAGCCTGTACTTAGCTGCTCTGGATCGCGAGGAGTCCAGCGGGAAGCCCGGCCGCGGATCCAAGAATCTCTCCACATGAAAGCGAACCGCCGAAGGGGCTACTAGCATCGCTCTGCTACGACTAAGACCTCTTCATCTGCCCTTATCTGCCATTCTCTCTGCTGTTTCACCAACAAATCAACAAAGAAGCGGCCCCGGAGTGCGCTCGCGGTCAGAGAGGGCTGTGTGCTTTCCTCCAGCCGCTGTTTGTCGAGTAAAATGTCCAGCAAACATGAAAGACAGAGAGAGAGAAAGAGAGAGAAGGAGGGAGGGAAGGATGTGCTCAGGCTGCAGACCTCGCACACATTTCCTCAGGACAAACTAAATCTGGACCAAAGAGGTGAAGAAGAGACAGAGAGAGAGGTCAGAGCAGAGAGCGGGACTGAGGAAACTGGATTCGGTTGCTCCACGGGCCAAAAGGAAAAGGCCAGGCAGAGAGTGTCCGGGGTTAGTCCTGGGATAGTTCTCAAATCCTCCTGAGTTTACTCCAGGTCTAAGTTAGAAGTCCTGCTTGCTTTACGTCCTGCATAGACCTGTTTATTCTTGGCTTTGATTCAATCCTTATTTTTAACTCAATCTTTGTACTTTGTGTTCTTATGCATGCAAAATGTTTCACGAGAAGGACCATGACAAACAGATATACAGTTTCAGGCTTTTCTCTTCTTATTTAGAGCAGAACATTTACAACAACAAAGTGTATATAATTATGAAATTTGATCATCTGTAAAAATGCTCTAAGAATCTGCAGTGCTTATAAACACTCTCTGGGGGAACATTTTAGCACCAAAAACGCTAAGAAACACATTTTATCATATGTTCTTATCAGACTTTGTCTCATTTCTTCAACTAAAAGACAGTCTGCATGACCTCTGCCGTCACAGACCTGGAGTAAACTTCATTTAGTTTGAACAGAGTGAAACTTTCCTTTTACATCAGCACTGAGTCCAGCCTCTGAGCCGTCTTTGTGGACAAATCCAACAGCAGCAGCGGCAGACATATCCATATTCATAACTCCTATTTATCTATACAGGCTTATGTTCCCGCGGCGACCGTTCCTACGTCATGTTAATGTGCCAGATTATTCCTGTCACCGGAAAAAAAAAAATGTGAGAAACGAGACGAAACGGCAGCGAAATCCAGGTTTAGTCCCACTCATTCTGATGCAAATGTCCAAAAGCTGATGTTCCAAACGGTTTTATCAGGAGGAGAGAGTAAATCTGCACCGCGAGCCAGACGGGCGTGACAGGAGAAGCCCTGGAGGAGAACGCAAAGCCCAGCCAAAGTGGGAAACAAACACACGGCTTTGATCATGTTTTCTGTGGAGGCGTCTGAGTCATTTAGCTTTAAAGTCACAATGACAGCTTTTTATCAGCTGGAATGGGGACTTCTTCTACTGGATTTAGACCTGCTGTAAAGAGAAATCTGATTTTTGATTCATCTTAGGTGCATTTTAAATTTCACCTAAAAGTAAAAACATTCAAATCAGAGTTGCCAAATCTGCTTCTTTATAGTGACATTGGGCTACTTTTTTTCTTTCTGTTTTTTTTTTTTTTTTTTTTGGGGGGGGGGGCTTGCTCCAAGTGGCACTCTCATAAAAGTGGAGATTTTTGGTTGTGTTTTAAATATAGACCCACTAACGACAAAAATATAGTTTTTCAACATTTTGTTCCCACTTACAGTCTAAAAAAAGGATTTTGTGTTGTCACCACTTCTACATGACCAATATGTCGCCTGTTTTGACAAGTTTATGTCAGCCCAATAGTCCACATTTATAACAATCAAAGTATAACAGTGCATTCAGTTCTATCAACATTCGACCTTGGTGTGGAGTGAGGGACAGTCTCTTTTTAGTGTAGATCATTGACATCACAGCGACAGTATTTCAGCAGTGGAGGAATGTAAGTGAAAAATATGAGCTGGGGGTCCTCTTCAGAGATTCAGAGATTTTAGCATTTTGGTGCACCTTACAGGTTTCCAGTGGCTGGAATAAATGAGAATTTTATGAAGACGCTTTTGCCTCAGACTGTTGAGCTAAAATCAACTGCTGTAACAAAAAAATCATTTTTAAATAATTTGGCTATTGATTAAACAGCCTAATGAAAAATACATAAATTATTTATTTATTTATATATTTTTAATTGACTGTGGGAACAGCAGTTTTACATTACTACATTTATAGGCTGGAGCACTACAAGCTGGCGAAGGACCTATGGCTTTCATACTGCGAAGCACACGCTCCCTTAGAAACCCAGGCCTTCCCCAACTCAAGTACGTCTCGTGTTGTACATTTAGAGTTGGTAAGACAAACATTCTTAAAAGCCTGCGCAAAATGCACACTAAGTGTTCACATAAAGAGTGCTAAGGTTTGGTAAAACCTTATAGCACTCCTCATATAATGCTATGTTAAACATAACATTATATTATGTGTACCTAATATAAAGATAGGTAAACATAACAATTGGTAAATATAAAGTTTTGGTAAATATGAGGTTTGGTAAATGTAAAGATTGAGACCTAAATGCCTAAATTTGACATATTTTGTGTTTTGACCATTCCTCTACAAAAGCTGAAGGTAGCTGAGGTAAATACAGGTATTAGAACCTAAAATTACTTGGAATATTGAGGCGGAGCCAATACAAATTAAATTTTCAAGTTAACAGTATAACCTGAGTGTGATTGGTCCCAGAGGCTGATTTGACCCTTACTAAGGACATAATGTTCTTTTATCTTTATCATTTCCAGGTGCTTCAGAGCTTGTTTTTATATTGGCACAAAAATACATTTTTCGAGTTTATTTATTTAAGGATATCCTCTCTCTTTTTCAAGGGTGTCCTGTGGACCAAACAATTATGTTTTATATATTGTCTGGATTTTCTAGGCATGGGAATACTTGTCTTTTTAACATACAAAATTGCAATTTTGATTTGATTAAGATTATTTGCGATATTGTTAATTTTCATAGTTTAATTTCCTTGTTTGAAAGATATTTAGGCCCTGAATTCTCGAGTCTTTTAAGGTCTGAAAGGATTCCAACACTGATCTAGTAAGTCAGCCAAATGAAGTAGTAAATATAATATTTCCTTGGGTCATTACTCAAATGTATGTGGTATATGCAGAATATTTACACATAAATATATTCATAAAGCCGTGCACTGCATTATTACACTCTTAGTTTGATCTATGTACAGCTGTTTTCACCTGCAGAGTCTGTCCTTAAAACTGTCCACAGCCTCTGAAGCAAAACCATTGTTTATTCTCTTCCTAATGACATTTACTCCTCTTCTCTTTTCTCTCCATTACTCCCCTTCTCTCTTTCTCTCTCTGTGCATCCCCCCAGCAGTAATTCTGTGTTTATCAACTCCCCATTACGGCCTCTAGTATCATCATTTAGCGCTGTAGCATCTGCTCTCGCCGTGGCCGGGCATGGGGCAAATTGCTTTTCTACAGGCGCGCGCACACACCCAGCGCACGACGCCAGCGCACGCTCCCAGACTCTCTCAGACCTATTTACCACGTCTCTCCTGGCTCCCCGTTCCAACGCCATCACATGATTAGCCAGGCCACCCGTCAGCGCATCACAATCACATCCAATCAGCTTTTATTTTGTGTTTTTGTCCAGTCGATACACTATACCTGCGCTAAACAAATCCTTTTGCACATCTGGTGTCATTCCAGGCGGGGCTAATTTGGGCGAGCGAGGAGCAGCGGGGAGGCGGTAAAATGGCGGCGCGTCCGGGTTTTTGTTGTGGGCATTTAGCACATTAGCGCGGTGAAAATGAGTGAGTCGTGGTGGGACCAGAAGCAGTTGGTGAAGCCGAGTTTGTGTTATGAAAAGAAAGAAAGAGAATGCGGCGGTTTCTGGAGTAATTGGCCACACGGCGGAAAAGTAAAATGAGACTGAAGCAAACAAGGCCTGAGGAAGAAGCTGGGTTTGAAATGGGATAAAACAGAAGCTGTGGAAGCAATTTAGATTTTGAAAGGACTAGTTTTATCATTAAAATGCTTAAGTAATCTCTGGATCAGTGGTTCTAAACCTTTCCTGTTGTCAGTCTCAAAATATTAACTGTATTAGTGACTCCTAAATACAGAATGTGGGCTATTTTAGTCTGTAGTCCAACACATTCTCACGGAAATATATATATGTATACCATTGTGTGAGTATACCACAAACATTTAAATGTGCGTGTATACCACAAACATTTAAATGTATAAGTATATTACCACATTTAAATGTGTGTATACCACAAACATTTAAATGTGTGTATACCACAAACATTTAAATGTGTGTGTATACCACAAACATTTAAATGTGTATACCACAAACATTTAAATATATGTGTATACCATAAACATTTAAATGTGTGTATACCAAAAACATTTAAATGTGCGTGTATACCATGTGCGTGTATACCACAAACATTTAAATGTATAAGTATACCACAAACATTTAAATGTGTGTGTATACCACAAACATTTAAATGTGTGTGTATACCACAAACATTTAAATGTGTGTGTATACCACAAACATTTAAATGTGTGTATACCACAAACATTTAAATGTGCGTGTATACCACAAACATTTAAATGTGTGTATACCACAAACATTTAAATGTGCGTGTATACCACAAACATTTAAATGTGCGTGTATACCACAAACATTTAAATGTGCGTGTATACCACAAACATTTAAATGTGTGTATACCACAAACATTTAAATGTATAAGTATATTACCAACATTTAAATGTGCGTGTATACCACAAACATTTAAATGTGCGTGTATACCACAAACATTTAAATGTGCGTGTATACCACAAACATTTAAATGTTTGTGTATTCCACAAACATTTAAATGTGTGTATATACCACAAACATTTAAATGTGCGTGTATACCACAATCATTTAAATGTGTGTGTATACCACAAACATTTAAATGTGTGTATATACCACAAACATTTAAATGTGTGTGTATACCACAAACATTTAAATGTGCGTGTATACCACAAACATTTAAATGTGTGTGTACCATGAACATTTAAATGTGTGTGTATACCACAAACATTTAAATGTGCGTGTATACCACAAACATTTAAATGTGTGTGTATACCACAAACATTTAAATGTGTGTATACCACAAACATTTAAATGTGCGTGTATACCACAAACATTTAAATGTGCGTGTATACCACAAACATTTAAATGTGCGTGTATACCACAAACATTTAAATGTGCGTGTATACCACAAACATTTAAATGTGTGTATACCACAAACATTTAAATGTATAAGTATATTACCAACATTTAAATGTGCGTGTATACCACAAACATTTAAATGTGCGTGTATACCACAAACATTTAAATGTGCGTGTATACCACAAACATTTAAATGTTTGTGTATTCCACAAACATTTAAATGTGTGTATATACCACAAACATTTAAATGTGCGTGTATACCACAATCATTTAAATGTGTGTGTATACCACAAACATTTAAATGTGTGTATATACCACAAACATTTAAATGTGTGTGTATACCACAAACATTTAAATGTGCGTGTATACCACAAACATTTAAATGTGTGTGTACCATGAACATTTAAATGTGTGTGTATACCACAAACATTTAAATGTGCGTGTATACCACAAACATTTAAATGTGTGTGTATACCACAAACATTTAAATGTGTGTATACCACAAACATTTAAATGTGCGTGTATACCACAAACATTTAAATGTGCGTGTATACCACAAACATTTAAATGTGCGTGTATACCACAAACATTTAAATGTGCGTGTATACCACGAACATTTAAATGTGCGTATACCACAAACATTTAAATGTGCGTGTATACCTTAAACATTTAAATGTGTGTATACCACAAACATTTAAAAGTGTGTATACCACAAACATTTAAATGTGTGTACCATAAACATTTAAATGTATATGTATACCACAAACATACCACAAACAATAATAACGCACAAACAGCTGCATTATTATTTATGAAGATTAATGAAATCCTAATCTACATCTAGACCTAAACGTATACAATTATTGTTAAACTCAAAAGAAACTCAAAAGAAAATGTCCCCAAAACACTCGTCTATAAGACGCTAATAAAATAGTGTCTCTTTTTCACAGCATCAAATAGAATAGAATGAATAGAATCTGTATGTGTGTGTCATGTCCTGTTGGTTTGAGAAGCTCTGCTCTGACTAAACTCCAGGCTGAGATCTGGAGACGGGCTTCCACACACAGATACATGTCTGGACTCTTTGTCTGTCTTGTCCTGTGATGACTGACTGTAGTTACAACTGAGAACAAGTTTTGCACAAAAGAACATCAGAATTTAAAATCTAGTTACATAATAATGTACAGAGCAGTAAAGCTGATGTTGGTTTGAATTTTTTTGAATATTGACATTTTCTCTATGTTTATTCAACATAACTTCTGTGGATCTGAAATAACTTTAAAAAGTTAAGAAAGTGATCCTTGTTCAATCCAGAATGGTGTATAAGTTTTCAACAAGCAATTTATTTTTTATTTTTTATAATAATTATTTTTTCTTATTAATGTAAAACAATACAGAGTATTGGGTACCTGACTCGGTCGAAAAAACAAAACAAATAAAAGCAATTTGATACTAAAGGCACCATACAAAAAAGGCATTTTTCAAGAAAAAAAATAAATCTGCTGTATAGTTTCTCTGACTGTGAAAGGGCAAACATTTAAGGATGAAGCATTAAGTAAGAGAACCAAACCCAAAATGTAGACACAGGTACAGATGAGTTCAGTAGTCTTTTGACTTTGGACTCACACACGTCCTCGTAGCGCTGCTGTTCTAACTTTATTCTGCACCACACTTTACATCTGAATCTTTTGTCTTTCCAGGCAGATTGAGTTTGTTCCCAGAGGAGAAGTTTCCAGCAGCGGAGACTCCCTCACCTCATCTCGTTTCCCGTAAAAACCCGCGTGGACGCCATCTTTCTGCAGGAAGATGATGTGTGACAGCCAAATGAAGACTCCGCTTTTAAATCACAGTCAGTTCAGACGTAAAAACACCACGCAGTCCAGGCGCTTCTGACGCGGTTATGGAGCTCATCTCAGAAACACCGTCTTAGGGCGTTATAAAGCACATGACCTGGATTTGAAATGACAAAACAAAGACTGGTGACGTCCCCACACTACAATATCAGTCACATTTTACTAGTTTCTTCTGTATTTACAATGATTACATCGTCAACTGAGCTGAGCTGAAGGTATGTAGGTGCAAAAGAATACATTTGAAGTTATCACGAGGCTGTTTGCAGAACCGTGTGGCTCTTTAGCTCATGTTTCCATTGGCTCGGGTTGGGGTGGTACGGTACGGTCCTGTGCTGTTTCCACTGCGCAAAGCCGCCCGTTTGACCCCGCTCACTGGGTCTGTAGTGAGCCGCTTTTGGCCCTGCTTTCACCTGGAGCAGACCTCACAGCGGTCCACCCTTTAGGCTCGATGATTGGACAAGAGAAAACACAGGCTCAGATGAAAAACAAATAGAAAAAAGCAGACAGAAGCATGAAATAATGTTCCTCACCTAACGCCAACTTGATCCTGTGACAAACCGCTGCATTTACTCTGATGAACATGTTATTTGTTGCTCCGATAGACTTAACAAAGCAAAGCTAGTGCATTAGCATCAGCTGTTTTCTGTTTGCCGAGGCAAAACACTGTAAAACATTGTAAATCCTGTGTCCAACATAATTCAGCCTCAAAGCATTAAATAAAACAGGTTTAAGATTCAGCATAGAGTTGCAGAAGCTTTGCAAAAAAAGTTAAATATTGTGTAACAATAAACTGAAAGTAGTTTCTGTTCCCACCAGCCTGACCCTTGGCACAGACACAGACTTCAAATTATCATTTTGTAAATCACTCAGATTGACGCCAGGAAGAAAAAGTATAATTCAGGTACATTTTTTGTATTATTTATTGAAGAAAGCATGTGTAATGTGTAAGTGACGTCAGCTGCTCACGTAACAGACCCTCAGGAGCCTGAACCTGCAGTAGAAACACTCACCCTCATTAACATAAGTGACCCAAACCACTCCAAAGTGAACCGGTCTGAGGGACCCAGGCTAATGGAAACATGGCTTTTGAAATGAAGCAAGTGCCAGCAGACCCTTGTCTAGGCCTCTTTCTGCTTGTGCACTCTGTTTTTTTCTCTGAACCTCAGCCATTGGAGCATTTAAAGGGTAAAAAAAAACTAAATGTGAGGTTAATGTGTCAAAAGATGCATCGCTGTTAAAATTGTTTTGTGCTAACGCAATACAATTGATAATCAGGATTGAAATTAAAGTTGGAGCAACTAACTTTTCAGTTGTAAATGAGTAAACTTCATCAGAAGCCAAAGCAGCTCTCTGATTGGCAGAGCTTGGGTGGTCTTCACCAGTTTCACTTTGTTTGTCAAAAGCAGTTTATAAGACGTAATTGCAACCAAAATAAATCCATGTGGATGTATGCAGCCTGTTCTCACAGATGAGTGTTTGGACAACGTGAATGCAAATGTATTCCACACGTCACTGCCTCACTTCATTTCTATGGTGGATGCAAAGACGTGTAATTATTCATGAACACTAACACAGTCCTAACTTAACCAAGAACTACATAAACAACTAAACTTACCCATTTGTGTAACTTCAAACAGAAACTTATAGACATTAACCCAAACAAAACCTCCTGTTTGTCCTCAACCAAATCGTGTGTCTATTTTGAAGCAAAAACAGAGTATAGAATCTTTAAGCTTGTCTTTATGGAGATGTTTGTGCTTTTCCCAGAATGCTCTACAGTTTGGCATTTACCTTACGTGTTTCCATAGTTACACAGGTTATAAGTGCACCTTAAATAAATTCACAAAGTTTGCTTAACTCATAATTTCACAAAGTCGCATCAAACTAAACTCAATTACTTTTACAAACTTCTGCTTATTTCCCAGGTCCCTTCACCTCCGAGCTGCGTAAAATGTGAGTGTGAAAGTTGAAGAGAATGACATTTCGTTTGGGTTGACCTTCGGATTTTTGCATTCACACAAGATTAGAAGCAGACTTTAAAAACAAAAGGAGAGGCTCAAAGGACAGCGGGATTTAAAATAGAGTGTGTGGCGCTTGTGTGACGTTTGTGGCTCCGCGTCTCGGCCCGTGAAGGTGTGAAAGTTCAGCAAAGAGAAGAAGGGGAGCAGGGAGGGCTTGTTTACCTCCAGAGTGAAGCTGCGAGTGGATCCACGGCTCTGACACCGAGGAGCCGAGCAGAGGAGCAGAAACAAACAAGGTCCCAGGAGGATGGAGAGACGAGGGGACAGAGGAGAGAGAGAGATGTTAGGGTAGTGTGTCTATAAAATCCATGCATATTTTTTAAAGAAGAGAGACAGAGAGGAAGGGAGAGAGCTAGAGAAGACTGAGCAAGTAAAGAAGTCCATTTTATTTATAGAGCGCCTTTGGCAGAGTGAAACTCACAAAGAGCTTCACAGAAAAGAACAACAATACAATAAAAAACAAACAATATTATAACATTTAAAGGTGCACTGTGTAACTTTCTGGAGGTGAAACAGAAAGTTAAAACCATACTTTAGGACATTCTGGTTGAGGATAAATATGTTTTATATTTTATATCAATAATGTGGAAAAACAATACAGCTAAAGGAACAGCTTTTCCATCCAAACATGCAAGAGGAGGCCCTCTTCTAGGTCATAAACAGTCCATTTTGTGGTCATGCAAGCTCGCTCAAAGCAAAACAAAAACACAGATTTGTATTATTGTTTTACATTTACCACGACATTACACAATATGTAAATGAGTTATGATTAGCACGAGTTCACAGCTGTTTTGTGTAATTATAGTACGCGTCACAGTCCCCATTCATTTCAATGATGGTTGTTAAGACGTGTTCTTATTTATGAATATTAATGAAATCCTGATTCTAATCTTAACCTGCCCCAAGCTCCAGACCTAATCTTACCAATTTTAGTAACTTTATGCCTTAACTTACCCGTTTCACCTGAAGAAAACGTCCCCATGTGGCTTCAACCAAAACTCGTCCTATTTTAACTCTGTGAAATCTCAAAGTCATTTGCACTTTTTCATATCGTGCTAAATGCACGGCGTAACATAAGTACTAAAAACAGCTGTGAAGTCGTAGTCAAAATACACTGTTTCTGTGTCCTGGTAAAAGTACGCCATCTAGTGAGACTGTTGGACAAAAACATGCTTTTATTCAAGTTTATTTTTGGTCAAAAAGTTACACAGTGCACCTTTAAAACAATAAGAGCTTATAAATAACCAGTAAAGGCAATTCTAAAAAAGTGAGTTTTCAGGTTTTTCAATAGAAGCAGCAGAGTTAGATGGAATGGCTTATAGGTTCTGATTGACCGATCTCAGTGTACATGAAGATTTGTGACAATGAATAAGCTCACTATAAACTCAGGTGCTTGGCCGTACAGTGATTTATACGTAAGGATTAAACAACGAGGAGCCGTGCATTACACAGATATAATGCACGACGCGGAGTCAAGAACATCACGACGCGCAGCGGAGTGATGTTACTCCGCGGAGTGTATCTGTGTAATGCACAGGCTCCGAGTTGTTTAACCCGCTTATACCATGGTCAAACGGCGAAAAACTTTAATATAGACGTGCAGTTCGTTCACTGATCTCAAATTTTGCTCGGAAAATTGTATCTTTGGGTCTACTTTTATTGTGTCCGGGCTTAACAGCGGCAACATAGCATGTTTACGTTCAAATGCACAGCGCTGCTGTTGTCAGGCTGTTGTAGAGAGAAAGAGAGACTCTCTCTCCCTCTGCCTATCTCTCAGTCACATGTGTTTATTTACCTCAGGGTGGAGGAGTAGTTCGAGAAGTAGCGGTCTCTCAGTTTTCAAAGCCTATGTAGGCGATGTATTCCGACCGTTGTGTGTCTCTGTGCTAAAATCCCAGTCCACGCTCACAAAATGCGATGTCCGTCCTCTCATGTTGTTTAAAATATCCAATACACGAGTCTATCAAAAACTAGAAAGTTCCGCGCTAGCTAAGTCACCGTCAACCAAGTATCACTTCCTGTGTGTACTGCCAATAAAAGCCTCAACATAATCCTGCCATGAATCCTGCTGAAAGCAATGTTTTATTATGAAAGAGTCAGACAGCGACAGCGCTACAGAGACTCTTGCTCTTCCATCCTGGCCTGTCAAAAGTTCATTGGTTTTGCTCAGATGTTGCGCGTTGCTGTGGAGACGTGTTCAGCGCACTGATATGTAAGTGATTTGACTGCCGACTACGTGTGTGTATATACGATTATAACATTCCTTCCTGTTGACTATGGAGATCTTTGTATAGACATGCTCCAGCCAAGCTTTGCGTTCACTGGATTCAGTGTTCACGCCTCTTTGCGTTATAAAAACTGTGGTCACGGACCATCACTGTGATCTGTACTCTCGTGTTGGACGTCCTGCTTTAGCCACGCGCGGCTCACACACTGGTACAGGTTTATATACAAAGGACTTGTTGGTCTACTTCTTCATACCTGAGTGTGTATCTTCAGCGTAGCCTATGGACCTCATCAGTTGCGTTTCAGGATGTCTACTCATTGATTGTTCCATGTTAGAACAGAAAAGGAAAATGTCTTTTCATACTGTGCTCCCAGATGGATTCTTACAGAGTTTTAAGCTCAAACTCTGTCTCTATGGCTTATTTTGACTCTCTTCTGAAAGACTGGAAATGCAGTCATTAACCTGTAACTGTTTTTAACTGTTTTATGTATTTTAAAATGTCTGTTTTTGGTTGTGTGGAAGCCTCTTGCCAGGACTCCTTGCAAAAGAATCTTCGAATCTCAATGGACTTTCCTGGTAAATAAGGTTAATAAATAAAATAATGCACGCCAGTTAACATTTGAATTCTCACTGACCATGGTATAAGTGAGAGTGAGTTTGAACGATCACCTACAGGACTCAACAGGAGCTAATGTAGACTCCTAAGAACAGGGGTAACATGGCAGTACTTACTAGATCAAGTCAGTATGGCTGCAGAATTTGTATCTAATTGTAGGTGAGCTATAAGAGATTTTTTTTAGTCAAAAAACAAAGAGTTGCAGTAATGTAATCTTGAAACAAAGACATTAATTATCATTTCTAGCTGATTAAGTGATAGCATACTTCTAAACTTTGCAATGATCCTCAGTTGAAAAGAGCAGAAAGAGGGAGAAGGATGTCAGAGAAAATAGATTTGAAACGAATGAGAGAAGAACAAAAAAGAGGAGAGAGAGAGAAATGTTGAAAATACCAATCATCAATATGTCTGGCCACATATAATAATAACAACAACAACAACAACAACGCAGTGGATTTATACACACCCAAAGACACTCCACTTCTTACATTATTCATTCACTCCACACTGTGCTAATCTACTCTACTCATAGCCACAGCTGCCCTGGGGCAGACTGACAGCACCACCACTATTCACACTCACACCAGATCCACACTGGGTAATGTGAGTGACGTGACTTGCCACGAGTTTCTCTTCACTTGTTTGTCCAATTCTAAGCAGGAAAGGACCTGGTCAGTGCTTGGATGGGAGACCGCTGCAACACCAAGGAAGGAAAAAGGCAGTAAGGTTAGACACTTTAGACAGAGCTACACTCATGTTTGTTGTTACTCAAGAGAGACAATAAATGTACTTTAGGATTCAGATGGTTTCAAATGAGCAGCAGTCATAGAATATTTGGTCTGCACATTTAAATTCATCTTAAACTAAGCGGAGTAAAAACATTGGATTTGCAGCGTCCTGTTGGCAGCAGGCGTCAGAAGGATTTTGAGATGGGGCCAGTGGTGGATGAAGCGCTTTTGGATCAGACGACGGAGACGCAGCCAAACGTTTAGCATCTCAGGTGTGTCCAAATGCTCCTCTCCACTCGAGCCAAACCGAGCTGATTCTAATTCTGAACATACCAACTCAGAATATATAGCTCTTATCGTAATGGGGATTACTCCTCCATCCTCAAAGGTTCCTCAATAAATATACAGTATTTGTTTGTTGGTTATGAATAGAGCTCAACAGTAATATCTTTAAATTGCATTAAAACTAATCATTTCTACACTTATGTTTATACAGAGCTCTTGTGAACATGTGATAAAATGTGCTGCAGTCATCATTATGACACTGAAGGACCTTAGCTTCTGCTTGTCTTTGTTTTTGAACTACACGTAAATAATTGTACGTCAAAAAAACTGATCAATTTACATTCAGTGGCAGAATTTGCTTTTGAATGTAGAGCTCATAAATTGTCCCAAATCTGCAATTTCAACAGTAAGTTTTAGCTAAGCTCTGACCTTTGACCTCTGCTAAATAGTAGTAGTAGTAGTAGTAGTAGTATTTATTTCGGTCACATGTACAAACATAATTCCAAAAATAATAACCGGACTTACAGAATGACCGAAAAGGTGTAGGCTGAAGCAAATGCTTGGTAGGCCTATCCTTTTTATCCTAACATCATGTTGTAAATGCAAGAAATACAATTATTTTAAATCGCCAAAAGGAAGAACTTACAACACACAAAGCATAACTTAGTCATTTTCTAGGACTCTGAAATATATCTACCGAGAGTTAAACGTTTAAATGTTTTTTTCAAGCAAAACAAAGTGTGACATAATTGAAGTTCATCTGTCCAACTGTTCCAGAGATCAACACCTTTTACAGATACAGTATTTGATCTAAATTTCTTTTTACTAAACATTTCTGTTCCTCTAAGTGCATATGAACTTTCTCTAATTTTAAACATTTTCTGTATTGATTTTGATAGGAGATTGTTTTTTATTTTACACATGAGTTTCAAGGTATAAAAATCCACTAGATCATAGAATTTCAATAATTGTAGATTTACAAACAATGCATAGTTGGCTCATTATATAAAGAAAAGGTGATTGTTCTTATTGCCTTTTTTTGCAATATAAGATAGGTTGTGTTAGTTTTGTATGTGTTTCCCCATATCTCTATGCAGTAAGTTATATAGGACATAACGAGTGAATTATATATGATTATTAGACTGTATCTTAAATTGTGGTCTATAGATGTGGTTGGTAGTGTTGTACCAGCAGACACTCTCCATATCTTTCATATGCATGTGTATTTTTACGGGCTAATGCTAATCGGCTAATGGAGTTCTTCAAAACGTAGACGCTGAGTGTTCGATAGCATCAGAATTGAATTGCGCGTCTACTGATTCTATGACTCTGTCGCTCAAACAGCAGTGAAACAGCTTCAAACACATTGGGTAAGTGACATCAGAGTGATTTAGGAAGGTTAAAATGTATTGTCTTTGTTGTTTACATTTTTCAGGAAGCAAAATCAAGTATAGCACTTTTAAGTCTGCCAAATTATAATTAGTGCTGTAAAGCGATTAAAAAAATTAAGAGATTAATTCAATATGATCTGTAATTAATTAATCTAATTAATCTGTTTTTAATCTCACCTCAAAATTGCTGAGAAAAACACTCAACTTAAGTGTTTTTGTTTTGTTTTTATCCAATTTAATTAATTACATTATTGTTGCTGATGGAAACTATATTTCAAAAATGAAAACTTTATGAGTTTTTTGTTGCTAAGTTGTCCAGTTGAACAACCCTTATGTCACTTTGAACTCACATATGGAAACAATGAAGTTAAAGATTTCAAAATAGATTAATGCGATTAAAAAATTAACTTGATTAATTCGTCTGTAATTAATCTCAATTAATGCACTAATTTGAAACCCCTAATTACAACCACAATTTAACGAAACAAAGTTTGTAATAATAAAGAAAACCACATTTCACAATGAAAATTACAAAACTATAAACACTCTAAAACACATATGTCAAACTCAAGGCCCAGGGGCCAGATGCGGCCCTCCACCTCATTTCATCCGGTCCTCAAGGTCTTATATGGTTTACTACTTCACTTTAATAATCTGGGTGTCTTAACACAATGAAATATTTTGTCTGAAAGTCAAAATAAAATGCAGTAATTACATACAGCTATTATTTGTAATACGTCAAAGATAGGTAAGGTTACATTTAGTTACAGCCGGCCCTTCGAGGACAATCGTCATGCTAATGTGGCCCTATGTCAAAATGAGTTCGACACTCCTGCTTTAAAACAAACTGAAAATGAAGCTGGTCCAGTCGGCTCGAGCTGTGGAAGTCTTTTATCCGGCTCACCTTTACTCACGCCTGATTGGAGGAGCAGGGCGGAGGTGGACCAACGCTTGAGGATCCATCTAAGCCAGCCAGGGCCAGAGAGCAGAAAGCAGCCATTCACGAGTCATTTTTCATGCAAACAGAAAAGAAGAGAGAGAAGACAGGAGAAGCAAAAGAAACAACCAGAGCCAGAACAGTAACAGGCCAAAGAAGATTTACTAAAACATTAACAAACATGCTTCCTGGTTCTTGGACAGTAAACTTTTTTCATGGACGCACAAGAGCTACTTTTACATAATGCACTGATCAACCACTTTATTGAATGAATTGCATCTTGTTTTTTGTTTGTTTGTTTTTTTTACAGTGTGCAGAATAATCAGAAGATACAAAATGAATAAAGAAGAGTGAGAAACAAAATGAGTGGAGAAGAAGAGAGAGAGTGAAGAGAGAGAGAGAGAGAGAGAGAGAGAGAAAGGAGGAGGATGAGTTGGATCCATGGCCCAGACAAATCCTCTTAGCCCAAAGAGGACAGCGCAGAAATGCTCAGGCTTTTGGTGGCGACTTAAGACGGCCATTGTAGAGGATCGGCTCTAAGACTTCCTCTGACACTGGAGCTCATGTAAATAAATGGGCCCTGGGGAAACTGCAGGAGAGACAGAGAGAGAGAAAGAGAGAGAGAGAGGAGAAGAGAGAGGGACAAAAAGAGTCGAGTGTGAATAAAGTGGACACACAAACAGACAGGATATAAATACAGTATATTTTGTTTAAACAGTATGATGCTCTTATAAAGTTCTTTCTTATTTTTATTTTTCTTCTCTTATTTTTTATCTACTGCCCATGTGTCTTTGTTGTGAACTACTTTTATCTTTATTTTAATATGCAAAGTAAATAAAGCTTGGTTTATATGTTCACCTTTATTTAACCAGGAGAGCCTCATTGAGATTACAAATCTCTTTTTCAAGAGTGTCCTGGCCAAAAGGCAGCAAAACAGAAAAAATACACAAGATAACACATTGATAAGCTAAACAAACAAACTTACACATATAAAAACATTTACAAGATGAAGATTAGTCTTGTAGCAAAGCTGAAGGCTTTTTTCTCAACTCAGTTCTGATATACACGTACAGACAGCATTAAAAACTAAGACCTTGATCATATATTTTTATTGGTGTACCACAGGGATCAATACTTGGACCACTTGTCTTCTTTATTTACCATCTCCTACTTGAAAAGGAGGTTGTAATTGTGCGTTATACATACATTTTACATTATCTGGTTTTCCATCAAATCATTGGAAGCCTTCTGTGTCCTTCATGATTAGTTTAATTTGGTAATATTTGATAAAAACTTGATGATATCATAAGGCGGCAGGAGGGAAAAAGGTAGCTTTTCCTTATTACACCATATTTTCACAAGTTTATTATCTTGTGAGTTCTTCAAGTCATTAGACCCATTGACCTGTTGTACAACTAACAATCTTCATTTTAGCTGTAATCTATGTACAGGAGAAAGAATATGACAGAGACACAGAGGAATCGTGAGAAAGCCTAAACCCAGGGAACAGACTCTGAGTAAATGTGGTGTTGAAGGTGTAGAGGTGTTTCAGTTGACCAGAAAGGATTGCGTAGAAGGAAGAGAGCCAGCAGAACAGTCCACAAAAACTGCGAGTCTCCTGGAGGATCTGGAGTGAGGGAGGTGATAACATGTATTATTGTGTCCAACTGAAAAACCCTTTTGGAACACCGCAGACTCCAGGACTGATCATTGCCCAAACTATCTGCTTTCCTTCTGATTCCTTTATAAGACACTGCTATGTAAACGTCCCCACTCCACTCGACCTCCCAGTAAGAGCGACCGGTCAGACCAGTGGTGCACAGAACCTGAGCCCAGGTCTCAAATCCGTCCTGATGATCTGGATGCGGCTGCTCCTTTCTCACATACGTCACTTTCTTGTTGTTGTTAGACAGTTTGAGTTCTCCGTGAGCTGTGTTTGGATCCAGAGTGAGATCACAGAAATCTGAACGAGAAGACACAACACAGCAGCACTTTAATCTCACTCTGCCACACCACATGTCAAACGGAGAAGAAACTGTGTACACTGACTGTGCAGATACACAGCACTGAACTGGACCCAGCTGTTGTTTGTGTTTTCCTGGATACTGAGTTTTGCTTCTTAAAAACACCATGAACAACAATCTAAACATAAGTCAACAGCTACTTACTTTTCCATGGACAAACAGTTGTTAACCAGTGAGCACCTGCAGGCTTCAGTCTAAAAGACAACATAGAAGTTTGATTATAGTCGATTATTAAAGTGTTTTATTTGGCCTCTTTAAAAGCCCTATCTGTATGATCATTGTGTTTTTAGGGTGAGGTTAAGTTCATACCTGAGAGTGTTCAGTCTGCAGAGAGAATCCTGTTGTAGAGCCGACAGAAGCTTTATACCAGTGTCTCCTGGATGGTTGTAACTGAGGTCCAGCTCTCGTAGGTGGGAGGGGTTTGACCTGAGAGCTGAGGCCAGAGCAGAACAGCCTTCCTCTGAGACCAGGCAACCTGACAGTCTGTGAATTCAAGTGGAACATTTAGGGCTTATTTTACCCTCCTGGTCTTGGTGTTGATGTGTCTTAAAGAGTTGTTTTGTGTTGTTGTTGTTGTTGTTGTTGTTGTTGTTGTTGTTGTTGTTGTTTTTTGTGCTTTGAGCTCCAGAGGGCAGCACCAAGCATGTGGCACAAACAAGCTGTTTTGTCTGATGCCAGTTAATTTAGTGAACCTTTACCTGAGCAAATGTGCATGGAGCAATAAGGTCACAAGAAATGTTAAACTACAAGTTTAAGCTTTAAAAAATCTATTCAATCTTTAAACTGCCAGTGCACAAAGTGTTTTAGTTCTGCAGTGTCAGTGTAAATGCGATCAAACCAGCAGAGTGTGTGCTTTTGAGTTTCCTTAACTGTTCACACACAGATCAAGATTCTGAGGAAAGTCTCATGTCACATGCATAGGATCAGTTTATTATATATTGTATATGCTAACTAGAGGCCGTCAAAACAGAATGTTGTTACAGGAAAAACACCAACTAAATCAGTTGCAAAACAATGAAGCCAAAACAACTCTATGAGACACGTTCCCGCCAAGACCAGAAGGAAATAGGCCCCTTAGTCTTTTAATGCAACTACCAGCAGGTAATGTAATTAACGTAAAAAATGTAAATCTGCCCTTACCTGAGGTGTTCCAGTTTACAGTGAGGACTCTTCAGCCCAACAGACAATGTCTTCAGCCCTGAGTCTTTCACATTGTTGTAGCTGAGGTCTAAGACTCTCAGACTAGAGGACTGGGAGCTGAGGACTGAGGACAGGGCTTCACAGCTTCTCTCTGAAAGGCAACAGCTGCTCAGGCTGGAGACAGAAAGCATTGTTTAGATACAATTTAAATGAAACCATTTGTTAAACCAAGATGACTCACAGAGCTTTGTTGGAGGCCTTGATCACTGGCAGCAGCCTCAGGGGAGCCTCCTCTGAAGCACAGTATTTCTTCAGCTCAAACTGGTTCAGATCCTCCTCTGAAGACAGCAAGATGAAGACCAGAGCTGACCACTGAGCAGGAGACAGTCCACCTTCAGACAAACGTCCTGACCTCAGGTACTGTTGGATCTGCTCCACCAGAGAACGATCATTCAGTTCATTCAAACAGTGGAACAGGCTGATGCTCCTCTCTGCAGACACATCCTCACTCAGCTTCTGCTTGATGTACTCAACTGTTTGATCAGCCGGATTGGCCTGGGAGCTACTTCCTGTTAGTGTCAGCAGACCTTGTAGAAGACTCTGATTAGTTAATAGTGAAAGACCCAGAAGGAAGCGAAGAAACAAGTCTAGGTGTCCATTTGGACTCTGTAAGGCCTGGTCCACAGCTGTCTGGTGAAGATGTTTAAGTTTTCTTTTTGGAATAAATACCATAGACTTCTGTGTTTTCTCTGAGAGCAGGTTGATCCCAGAGTTGATAAAGGTCAGATGGACATGAAGAGCAGCCAGAAACTCCTGCACACTCAGATGGATGAAGCAGGTTTCCTTTCTGCAGCTGCTCAAAGGCCAGTTTTCCCAGAGACTCCACCATCTTCCTGGTCTCTGGAGTCCAGTGAAGATCTGATCCAGATCCTTCTTCATACTTGATGTTCTTCACTTTGGCTTGAACCACCAGGAAGTGAACGTACATCTGAGTCAGGGTCTTGGGCAGCTCTCCTCTCTCTCTGAGTTTCAACACATGCTCTAGGACTGTGGAGAGGATCCAGCAGAAGATTGGCATGTGGCACATGATGTGGAGGCTTCTGGACGTCTTGATGTGGGAGATGATTGTGTCGGCCTCGTCTCTGAACCTCTTCCTGAAGTACTCCTCCTTCTGTGGGTCTGTGAACCCACTGACCTCTGTCACCATGGAGACACACTCAGCAGGGATCTGATTAGCCGCTGCAGGTCGTGTGGTTATCCAGAGGCGAGCGGAGGGAAGCAGGCTCCCCCTGATGAGGTTTACCAGCAGCACGTCCACTGAGACAGACTCTGTGGGGTCAGTCAGGGCCTTGGTTTTGGTGAAGTCCAGAGGAAGTCTGCACTCGTCCAGATCGTCAAAGATGAAGAGCACCTGGAGGTCTTCAAAGCTGCAGAGTTCTGCTTGGGTTTGACTAAAGAAGTGATGAACAAGTGTGACCAAGCTGAAGCTTCTGTCCTTCAACACATTGAGAGCTCTGAAAGTGAATGAGAACAGCAGCTGTATGTCCTGGTTGGCTTTGCCTTCAGCCCAGTCCAGACTGAACTTCTGAGTGAGTACAGTTTTCCCGATGCCGGCCACTCCCTTTGTCAGCACTGTTCTGATTGGTCCATGTGTGTCCGCTGGGCCTTTAAAGATGTCTTCACATGTGATGGCTGTCTCTGCTGGCTCTGGTTTCCTGGAGGCTGTTTCCATGTGTCTGACCTCATGTTCCTGGTTGACCTCTGAAGAGCCTCCCTCTGTGATGTAGAGCTCTGTGTAGATCTGCTTCAGAAGGGTGGGGTTTCCTGCTTTAGCGATGCCCTCAAACACACACTCACACTTCTGCTGCAGCTCACACTTTAGTTTACGCTGATAAACTCCAGAATAACTCCCTGAATGAAGACACAGACACAGCCCTGAGTCTCAGAGAACATAGCATGACGGTCAAAACCTTGATAACAAATCCTACTTCTTCTGAGAGTCTCCGCCAGATCCTTGTGCTTCATCCTCTTCAGAAAGTTCAGTGTGATCTTCAGAACAGCCTTACTGTTGCTCCTCTGCTCCTCATCCTTCAGAGGCTCTAAGCATTCTGGGTAATCTGTACTCAGAACCTTGTGGAGCTTCTTCAATTCTAACTGGACAAAAGAGAAGATGTCTTCCTCCAAACACTGAAGAGCATTATTAAAAAAAAAAAAAACACACACAAATGAAGTCAGTATTGATTCTAATTCATTTGAAGATTTACTGATTTATGGAGCATTTCCACTATTTATACTCTACTTTACTCAGCTCTACTTTGGAGAGTTTCCACCACTACTTTCTTAAGTGACACTGGTTGCTGAAAGGCTTGTGGAATCCACAGTTACTGCAGAGTTTCTATAGATATTGGTTTGTTGTGCACAGTGACCTCTCCAGTGTCCTCCAACAAAACACAGCCCAATGTACCAAACAGGAAAAAATAACATGTAATGTGAGCTAAAGAGTGATCCCATCAACCACAGCAGTTATCTGCTCCTGTTTTACAAGAACGAGGGGAGCTGCAAGATGTGGATTCAGGCCTTAAGCATAATGGAAACACAAGTAGGACCAAGTAGGACAAAGTAGAGTAGAGCCAAGCAGGACTAGTGGAAACATGCTGTAAGAGACTCCCAAACCTTAAATATGGAGTCCAGCTGTTTCTGATGGTGGATCGTACTGGTCACTTCTGGGCAGTTTGGCTCCCCTCTGTAATAAATATAAATATTTTCTTTTTTTTTTTCTTTCTATACTGTTTACACAAAATCAATATTCAAAACTTGTATTTTAAGTGTGTGTGAATGTGTGTGATTATGATATACAAAGATCATGCACGTATAACTCTTATGATGCACATAACACACAGCTGTCACTCACAGCTCTGTCTGAAAGGCCATGGGGTGTCCCATAGACCTGTCACTCTGGAGAGACGCAGAAACGGGACCAGGTTCAGACGGAGATCTGTGGAAAAACCATTCTTAGGTCACAGAACAGAAGAACTGTTAAGCCTCTGATACTTCAGGTGGTTCTGCCAAATGTTCATGAGGTCTTCATCAAAGAAGATTCAGTGGAACAGTTTAAGTAATGCAACTTGAACTCTACTGGAAAGATGCACCTGTTCATCAAAAACATACAGTAGTTGTAGATATCGTGAGTCTGACATACAGTGAGCCATGTTCTCTTTTCTTAAAGTCAATCCATCGTCCAATAGACCCATCGTTTTTCATTGAAGCAGCACTGGTCCTGGGAGAAAGACTGTGGACAGTGAACATTTACTGGCTATAGTCTGAGCGCTGACGTAGAGAACGAGTTAAAGTTAAAGATCCTTTTTCTGAGTTTTCACATACTGTGGATCATGTTCTCGTTTAAAATCAATCCATCGTCCAACAGACCGATCACTTCTCAATGAAGCAGCACTGGTCCTGGGAGAAAGTCTGTGGACAGAGAGGGAGCAGTGGCTATAGTCTAAGGGCTGACGTAGAGAACAGTGCTGGAAAGACCCTGCATGCGTTTTCACATACTGTAGATCATGTTCTTGTTTAAAATCAATCCATCGTCCAACAGACCGATCACTTCTCAATGAAGCAGCACTGATCCTGGGAGAAAGTCTGTGGACAGAGAGGGAGCAGTGGCTTTAGTCTGAGTTCTGACCTGTAAAGATCCTCTGTAGATCCTTCTTACCTCTGAGACTTGAGAGTGACAGTGGGTTTGGAGGAACGAGCTCCATCCTCTGTGTGCTTTCTGTGATCCATGCTCAGGCCTCACAATGAAGGGTCAGAGATGCTTCTGTCTCAGACGACATCAAGACAAGTTACAGGTCAGATCTGTGGAGAATAAAACTTTCATTTTACATTTACTGCTATTTATTTAAATACCGTACTTTCTGGATTATAAGCCGCTACTTTTTTCATGAGCTTTGAACTACAGGTATGTGGCTCTTATAGCAATGCAGCAAAGTTAAAGATTCTCATAGACTTACTATTAAAAAGTGCGGCTTATATATGTACTTCATATATAAACCTCACTTTAAATCAATAAACAACAATTAAACACTGTAGATTTCCAATGGGACTTTCCTGGATAATAAAGAAATACAATTGGAGCTCATAGTCCAACATTTATGAGCTGTCTGTGATTTAGTCTAACTGTTTATCTGAGATCTAAGGCAGGGCTATTCAACTTTACATTTTGTAGCCGTTATGAACCACCAAAGACATATTTTAACTGTATTTTTCCATCATCTTAAAAAGGGACAAAAGGAATGCAGTCCCCCCCAAAACTGATCAAGCTTTACGACAGAATGGCCTGCTTAGCCACTCTTTAACGCTCTGTATCTTATCAACGGCCTGTTAATTCTACCCCAAAGCCCCTGCTGTGACCTTACAAAGACTGACAGGACATTATAACTCATTTACTTTCATGGGTATTCTCATGTGTGTTTTTCATATGTTCTCATGTCTGTAACCTTGTGAAATATGCATTTGGAAATGTTCTGTTCTTTTCCATTTCTTCATATATGTTTGATTGTGACAGTTATGCTTCATATCACAATTGAAGTTCACTGTTGAAAATGAAACAGTTTGAGATGTCAATATGATTCCAATTGCATGTATGTTCTTGTTAATTGAATAAGTGAATAATAGCTAGCTATTTACTGATTTAAATTAAGTAAGGACATATTAAGCCCTAAGCCGCTCCCAGGTCATGAGAGTCCGCCTCTTCCATTGAGAGCAGGTCGATGGACAGTTCTTCAACCGGCATCCTCATACTACAAAATGGGACTCTCCAACTGCTGCTAAACCCACCGAACAACAGCAACTGCACCCTCTGATCATGGCCCAAACGAGGAAAGGCTCCAACTCCGTGGACACAAAGGAGCAACGCATCTCTGACCTCATGGGACGTAAGACCAAAATGGTGGCTGAACACAGAGTGGCTTAAGAGTAGTTAGGGAAGTCTTTACACCTAATTTTTAACCAAATCAGATCTTACCATTGAAACTAGTGTTTACTGTAACTGGAAATGAATGATGAATGTTTATGTTTGTTTTTGTTTATTAAACCACACAAAATGTTACTGGTTATGATTTTATAATTAGGTTTTGTCACTGTCATGAGAGATTGCGCCTTCAGACAGACAACGAGGAGTGTAGGTTCTAAACAAAATTGAGTTAGACTTTAAATGTTAACTCTGGTGCCCCAAATTTGATTAATTTCATTAATCGCGTACACAATATAATAATTAATAATTAGCAATTAGTGCGCCATGCCACAATTAGACGATTTTTAGCTTATTATATTAAAACAAATGCATAAATCTACTACAATTCCCAAGGACCATATTTTTTCTCTAAGCTTTGGCTTCTGAGCCAGAGGTGTAAGCCTGGACACCCCTTTTTACACAATTTGGGATCGCACAAAACACGATAAAGTGTTTTAACACAAGAACAACGACTAACCCAGAACTAAACCCGGTCTAAACCAGGGTTAAAGTAGTAAAATTAAAGAAGAGGAGATGAAATTTCCAGTGTTTTGGAAAGGCCTGATTTTGCCCCCGGGCCTTATGTTGATTAGCCCTGATCCAAGGAATAACTTCCACAGCAAGATCAGCCCCTAAAATACCCCTACAGACTCTTTCATTTTGAGGTGATTTCAAAGGCAATGACTTGATGATTGCCAATTCTAAACTAATAAATCTGCTCAAAGTTTGAAACAAAAACATGTCTGTCCATTTTTTTAAATACTTTATTTTTTACAACGATAATTATAACAACAACAAAAAAACACCACACCTATATGCATGTAATAAAGAGGGTTCCTGATCTATTTGTTAAACACCTAATTTGAGATTAGGTTTTTAAGAGGTCACATGAATGATTTTTAGATTTCATTCACGTGACCTCTGACATCAATTTAATACCATGTAGCACCGAGCAGGGCAGTGTACGTCAGATTTAGTCTATATTTAGACAAAAACAACATATCACCTCTGTAAAAATTACAGCATGTACACTACATTAATACATTTAAACCTGGCTCTGTCCATTTTTCAGATTGGGCTGCCCGACATATGAACTATGAAAAACTTGAATTACATTTCCCTTTGTGTGAGTAAACTACAGGAGACATGTCACCGATAGTGTCTCCTCTTTAAATTTGTAGTTGCATTCTAAATGTCAAAAGAATAAATGTTGCTTTATAAACTAATGCAAAAATAACTATAACCAGTTAGAATACAGTTACACAGGCAATTGTTTTCAAACATGGACATACAATAACACAATATAATTACATTGTCAATAAGTTATTAAGGTCAGTCCATGAAACTAGAACTCACCTAAGCCGAAGAGTGAACGTCCGTGTTTTTGTACTATGCTCTGCTCTGCTCCTGTTTAGTCTCCTCTGTGTCTGTGGAGAGTCTGCAGGTTCAAAGTGCAAAGTACATCAGTGTAATAAAAGTGAATAATACAAGCTCTTTCTGGCCCACAATTTAACAGTGCAACTAGAGCCAGGATCAGAGAAAATAAAGTAGAATACTATATATTTATTTTTCTCTTCTTGCTGGGTTTCACATTCTAGAATTTAGGGCATTCCTAGGCCAGGTTGAAGGCAGTTTTTTTTTTTCTATTAAGATATTGTACTTTGCCATGAAACATCTCAAAACATATTTCTCTAAAATTAAAACAAAGGAGCTCTCAAAAAAGGTTGTATTGCAATTCCATTTAAACTCAATGTATTATTGTGTTAGCTGCCTAGCGACATTGTTTTTATTACAGTAACCCCTTCTCATTCGGGCCTTTTTCCCCTCACATGTTGACTAAAATCGTAAAAATTCAAACTAAAACTGTTCCTGATCCTTTGGAGCTCAGGCACATGTCTGGAGTCTTTATAAAGCTGTGTCTCTGTAGTTTTTACTTCTGATGTTCAACAGACTCATCAGAAGTGACAACTTTCTACAAGCAAAGAAAAACAAAATCTAAATTCCGCCATTTTTTTTTAGTAGATCTAATGCTTGGTAAAGCTGGTGTTACAGCTGAGACATAAATGACTCTAGATTTGGAATATTTGGGGTTTTTACAATTCCTCTGTAAAAGCTGAAGGTAACTGAGGTGAAAATGAGTTTTAGGACCAAAAATTACTCAAAAAAATGTAGGCGGAGCCAATACAAAAGTCCTATTAAAATTGTTGAATTTTTGAGGACTTTTTTTTATTTGGAGGCTTAGAGCTGAAATCTGAGTCTGGATCATCAGAGGCTGATTTTGCTCTAAATAAAAGAGACACAATGAGATTTTTATATTTAACCTTTCCAGGTTCTTCATAGTATGCTTTTTTCAGACACTCAACAAAATGGAATTTTTAAAGAAAAAGATGAGAAGGGGGTAAGGACATTATTTAGTCTTCAGTGCATGTTTATTTGAATATTATGACTAATCCACTTTGCTTTTATCTTTTAAACATGATCATGGGACTTTTAGTTTGGCAGTATATTTATTACAACTTGGAAAAAGTTTAATAAAAGAACAATTGAATATTTACCAGTTCAAGAAGAGCCATCTACTGGCTGCAATAGAAATGACACAAGGGAAATAATCAAACTGATCTGTCTGATCTGCTGCAGCTGCACAAAGGTTCCAATGAGTCTGGATGATTTATGAAGTTAAAAACAGAGCAGTCGATCTCAGAGATTATGACATCACAGATCAGGGACATTCAGAAAAGTGTTTCTGAGGCTCAGAGCGAAGAGAATAGTATCTCACAGACACAACTCCAGCTGAGTTTCTGATCAGGGAATCATGTTAGAAGATTTGAAACACCGTAAAAAGTTGATTTAGCAGAATGTGTGTCCTTTAAGAGCCTTTGTAAGCTGCACTGTGTCTTTCGTGCTCTAAACCAGGGGTGTCAAACTCATTTTGACAAAGGGCCACATTGGCATCAGGATTGTCCTCGAAGGGCCGGTGATAACTAAAATGAAACTTACTAATCTTTGACAAATAATAGTTTCTGTATTTGATTATAGTATATAGTGAAAATGACTGAATACACGTTGCATTAGTCTGAAAAATGAGACTGTGCAAAATGTAGAAAAATGTACGTTTTTGGCTGTAACGCTTTCAAATGATTTAAGCTGATTTAAGTGCAGTAGTTAAGAAAGCACGTCAGAGACTTTTCTTTTTACGTAAATTGAAAGCTTTTACTACAAACAAGCAAATCCTCTTAAACGTTTCTCGAGGTGCAATTGAAAGCGTCCTCACATATGCACTAACTGTGTGGTTTGGTAATTCCACTGCGAAGGAAAAGAGAGCTCTACACAGAGTGGTCCACTCAGCCACTAGGACAATAGGTGTGGAGCTGACAGTCTTGGAGGACATTTATAACAGAGACTTTTTCACGATCATTATCAATTATTAATGACCCATCAAATCATCCAGCCAGGGACATATTTGAACATCTCCTGTCTGGTCGTCGTTACCGTGCCATCAAATGACTTTAAATGTGATGACTTTAAATAATGCACTTTAAGCCTGTCCATAAAACAGGTCATTTGTTGTGTGTTAATCTACTTTTGTGGTGTGGATTTGCTGTTTTATTTTATGTGGTTTGTGCTTCCTAAACTGCTTTTTATTTTTTAATGAGGCTTTGAATGTGTCTGAATGTTGTGCACTTTGAGTTTCTTGCACCTTTTTTCCAATGTGGTTTTAATACTGCAAATGGCAAATACACTTAACTTAACTAAAAAATGACTTCATTTAGTTAAGACACCCAGATTACTCCTGGCACTAATATCAAAGTAAGCACTATAAGACCTTGAGGGCCGCATAAATTTACGTGGTCACAACATTGTATTTTTCATAATATGACAAAATGTCACTTTAACTTATATTTCCACTGAGTTGCTAACTTGACTTGTTACCTACAGAAAGTTTCACAGGCACCTGTAAATTTTAAGCTTCAGTTTGTCACTGGATTTCCACAATATTTGAAAATAGGGGTTTATTAATTAATTGAGATTAATTAATTACAGATATATTAATCAAGTTGTTGTTTTTATTGCATTAATCTATTTTAAAATCTTTAACTTCATTGTTTCATCTGTGAGTTACAAAGTGACATAAAGGTTGTTCAACTCGACGTCATAAGAAAAGACTTCCTAAAGTCTTGTATAATGTATGTATAATGTAATTAGTTAAATTGGATTAAAAACAATTTCAGCAACTCAGTTACAGAAACTCTCTTATGTGTGTAACTTTATAGAGAATCTCATTTTCCAGCTGAGTTGTTCTTTGTAGATTTCACCTTCGTTAGCCGGTATTTTCATCTGTTTTCATCTGCCTCTGTCCTGAGCTTTACTCTGCAGCAACAATAAGCATTCATTTATTGGCTGCAGAAGTCTCCCCTTCGCTCTCTCCTCATCCCTCTCTCTCTCTCTCCAACCCTCTCTCTCTCTCCAACCTCTCTCTCTCCAACCCCTCTCTCCTCCAACCCTCTCTCTCTCCCAACCCTCTCTCCTCCAACCCTCTCTCTCTCTCCAACCCTCTCTCTCTCCTCCAACCTCTCTCTCTCTCCACCCTCTCTCTCTCTCCAACCCTCCTCTCTCCTCCAACCCTCTCTCTCCTCCAACCCTCTTCTCTCTCCAACCCTCTCTCTCTCCAACCCTCTCTCTCTCCTCCAACCCTCTCTCTCCTCCAACCCTCTCTCTCTCCTCCATCTCTTCTCTCCATCCACCTCTCTCTAACTCTCTCTTTCTTCCATCTCTCTCCCTCTCCTCCATCCCTCTCTCTCTTTTTCATTTCTCTCTCTATCTCCTCCACCCTCCTCTCTCTTTTCTCCATCCCTCCCTCTTCCCTCTCCCCCCTCTCTCTCCTTCATCGCTCTCTCTCTCCTCCACCCCTCTTTCTCTCTCTCTCTCCTCCATCCCTCTCTGTCTTTCCTCCATCCCTCTTTCTCCTCCATCCTCTCTCTCTCTCTCCTCCACCCCTCTCTCTCTCTTTTTCATTTCTCTTCTATCTCCTCCATCCCTCTCTCTCTTTTCTCCATCCCTCTCTCTCTTTTCTCCATCCCTCCCTCTCCTCCATCCCTCTCTCTCTCTTTTTCATTTCTCTCTCTATCTCCTCCATCCTCTCTCTCTTTTCTCCATCCTCCTCTCCTCCATCCTCTCTCTCTCTTTTTCATTTTCTCTCTATCTCCTCCATCCCTCTCTCTCTTTTCTCCATCCCTCCCTCTCCCAACTCTCTCTCCTTCATCGCTCTCTCTCCTCCATCCCTCTCTCTCTCTCTCACCTCCATCCCTCTCTCTCACCTCCATCCCTCTCTCATCCGTCTCTCTCTTTCTCCACCATCCCTCTCTCTCTGTCTTTCCTCCATCCCTCTTTCTCCTCCATCTCCTTCTCTCTCCTCCATCCCTCTCTCGTCCCTCTCCCTCTCTCTCCCCCTCTCTCTCCTCCATCTCTCTCCTCCATCTCTCTCTCATCCCTCTACCTCTTCTCCTTCATCTCTCTCCTCTCTCTCTCTCCTCCATCTCTCTCCATTAGCGCGCGGCGGCCATGTTTACCATAACCTGTGAGCTTGTTAATTATAAATCAGCGGTGTTGGCTTTAATTGGCCTCGCCTCCTTTTCTGTCGGAGCAGACCAGAGTAAATCCAGGTACGGCTTTATTAAGTGGCACTTTAACGCCGCCATCATGACACAACAAAGCAAACGGAGAGAGGAGAGAGAAAAGAGACAGGAGAGAGGGAGAGAGAAAGAGACAGGGAGAGAGGAGGAGAGAGACAGGAGAGGAGGAGAGAAAAGAGACAGGGAGGAGACGGAGAGAGAAAAGAGACAGGGGGGAGAGAGAGAGAGGAGGGAGAGAGAGAGGAGGAGAGAGAGAAAAGAGACAGGGGAGGGAGGAGAGAAAGAGAAGGGAGGAGAGAAAGAGAGAGGAGGAGAGAGAAAGAGAGGAGAGGAGAGAAAGGAGACAGGGAGAGAAGGAGAGAGAAAAGAGATGAGGGAGGGAGAGAAAAGAAGAGAGAGAAGAGAGAGGAGGGAGAGAGAAAAGAGACAGGGAGGGATAGAGAGAGGAGGAGAGAGAAAAGAGACAGGGAGGAAGAGAAAGAAGAGAGAGGAGGAAGAGAGAAAGAGATGAGGAGGGAGAGAAAGAAGAGAGAGGAGGGAGAGAGAAAGAGACAGGGAGGGAGAGAAAAAGAGAGAGGAGGGAGAGAGGAGAGAGAAGAGACAGGGAGGGAGAGAAACAAAAGAGAGGAGGAGAGAAAAGAGACAGGGAGGGAGAGAAACAAAAGAGAGGAGGAGAGAAAAGAGACAGGGAGGGAGAGAAAGAAGAGAAAGGAGGCAGAGAGGAAAGAGACAGGGAGGGAGAGAAAGAAGAGAAAGGAGGGAGAGAGAAAAGAGACAGGGAGGGAGAGAAAAGAGAGGAGGGAGAGAGGAGGAGAGAAAGAGACAGGGATGAGAGAAACGAGAGAGAGGAGGGAAGAGTGAGAGAGTGAAAGCAAAGAGGGACAAGGAGAAGGGAGAGAGGGAAGAGAGAGCAGTGAGTGGAGGAAAAGAGAGGCAGAGATGAGACACCAGAGAGACAAAGAAGACAGCGAGAAGGAGGGAGAAAAGAGAGGGAGAACAATAGAGGGGGAAAGGAAGAGAATCAGGAGAGAGGAAAAACCAGAAGAGAAAAAGAGGAGAGATAATAATAAGTTATATAAAATGTTTGTCGTACATTATTAATAATAATAATGCACGACAAACACAGCGTTAGAAGAGCAGAGTCTGGACCTGTTCTGCAGCTCAGTCCTAAACCTAATCCACGGTCAGAAAGGAAACATTGATTTAAGCGACAGCAGCCTCTCCTCTCTTCCTCCTGAGCCCGCCGCAGAGGTCCGGCTCACACAGTATTTTCGGCGTTTGAAGGTGAAGTGTCCGTGTCCCAGTCGACCTGAGTTCACAGCAGTGCAGAGGCTTTTTGAAGCTGGCTCCTCTGGGTTATTACCTCGTAAGTGGACTCTTAGCTCCTCGCGCGTCTCCTTGTCCACTTCTTATCCACTTGGCCTCGCTCCTCGCCTCCTTTTCCTTTGACGCGGCTGTATTAAAGGGTCACTAGGGGGCGCCGCGTAATGGAAGACCCACTCCAGAGCTACTCCTCGCTCCAGGTTTGAGTTCAAAGCTGTGAAATGTCTTTAAACTCGCTGCTTTTTGACACTATTCCCACTGGCTTGGATGTAATCGGGAGATTCTTGGATATTTTCCTGCTTTTCGGAGCCAGCTTGACTGGGAAAGCTGCACAGAAAACAGAACTCACTAAAGACATCCAGGCTGATGATTATTATTGATCGATAAGTGTGTTATTATCTGAAGTAGTGAGAGAACTGAGTTAGAGCTCCTGCTGCTGGCTGCAATGGAAATAACACTGGGGAAAGATTCAAAGTGATGTTGCCTGATATACTAGCGCTGCAGAGATAAGCTAGCCATTATTTTTTATGAAGCTAAACGTTTCTTCAGTAAAGCTTTAGATTTACTTTACGTGCTCTCTAAATTGAATGTAATATTATCTGTTAAAGCTGAGCTGATTAATACAGGGAGAGACGTACTGAATGACTTTTAGGGCTTTTCCATTAGTACCTGCTTGGCCCTACTCTACTCGACTCGACTCTACGCGCCTCTACCCCGCATAGCCCCGCTCAGAGGGAGAGCATTTCCATTACAAGAGAGGCCGAGTGGGGCTGTTGTGAAGCTGGGAGGTACAATTGCCAACACTGTCACTCCCCAAATGGGGACGTGACGCAAGCTCATAGAAAACAATGAGCGTTTCAATGCGCATCGGCTTTAATTAAAGATAATCAGACCGTTCGTTCTCCAGCGATTCATAAGCGTAATATAAAACAAATATCCACCGCCGCATTGGCCAGTAGAGTGAAGCTTTTCATGTCAACACGTTCACTGACTCACCTCTTCTTCACGTTGCCTGACACCTCTGTCTAAAGTCCTGCTCTGGTCCAGATGTACAATCACAATGTCAGCTGTCCCATCTTCCTCTCCGTCACTTTGTCCTGAAGAAGCTGCATTATAATCTCCTGCTTCAAAACGTGTGCATCAGATGTCCATCAGTGTTTACTGTGAGAAGCAGGACCCTGCAGCAGCAGACATGCATGTGCCTACGTACAAGATAGGGGGACAAGGGACTCGTTTTTTTATGTCACTGAGCTGTTTTTTGCTACGGTGAGTACGAAATGTAGAAGCAGTTCTGTGCTATCGGCAGCTAGCTTAGCGGCGACTTACGTTAGCTTAACGCATGGCGTACTGTAACAAAAACAAACAGCGGCACTTGTGTGACGCAACATACGACGTGTGTCTGACGTCAGGTTTAGTATCCACTCCGCTCGCTTTGGCCCTGGGGTAAGCAGGTACTAAAAAAGTACCTAGTCAGAGGATCAGCCCCAAATGGAAAAGCTCCGCACCGGGGCTAAGTCGCTCCGAGTAGAGTAGAGTAGGGCCAAGTAGGCACTAATGGAAAAGCCCTATTTATGTACTATTGTGTTCAGAAAACACACTGTCATGAAAGTAAAAATAGTTTATTCATATTTGCTGTCATCTTCACTTGGATTTCCTCAATGTGGCCTATTTCTTGCATTATTATTCCACTTTCGCTGCACAAGGACACTCACACACGTGTTTTTTTCTGTTCTGCTCTGGTCAACAAGTGGTAAAAACAAATAAAATAAAAGGGTAAGGAAGAAGTAGTTGAAGAAAAATAACTAAAACTTTACTGATTTTTAATTCTAATTCTGCATTTGTTGGTTCTGTGGTCAGTCCATGTGCTGCTTGGTTTCAGAGACAGAAAAGACCCTGGTGTTGTGAGCAGATGATTGACAGAATGTTTTACTCACATGTGAATGCAGTGGCCAAATATTCAACATGAAGAGAATGCATATGTGTAAATGAAAAGTGTGTAGTGTGAAGAAACAAAGAACATTTCCCACTGGATAATGTTGATCAGCATCAGTGGAACAGACACTAAAACCTCCGGTTTAGAAGTGGACTGTGCTATCCTGAAGTGCTCCGCATTACACAGGCTGGATCATACAAGCTTGGCTCTGGTTTACATGCACCAGCACGGATAAAAAGCATAATGATAAGTGAAAGTTAAAGAATGACCAATTATGTCCCACTGTGAAAAGTGCAATATAAATAAAGTTTACTTACTTACTTACACCACTTTGACCTGGTCTGACATCGAGACAAAACAAGGTGAGGACATTGGACCTCATTCATGAAAGTCTTCGTAAAATCTGTGTGTAACTTCCACTTTAAGAAGCTGCTGCGAAAACTCTACGTGTGATTCACGACGAGTTCTAACGAGTCAAATTCCTCTGTAACAGCCTTTACGCCAAAAGTCCAGCTACGAACGGTTATTTACATAAAAATTAATGATGCATACTTCCTTATATGGCAACATCTGGCCGCAGCGCGTCACTGACAAGACTTGGAGCTGGGGAAATGAGGAAGAAGCTGCAGCAGGCTGGAGCCGGCTGCTGCAGGTTTATTAAAGGAGTCATTTTTTTGCATAACTGGAGTTTTCTAAATTATTTTATATACAATAATGTATAAAAATACATGACCTACAATCATGTAGGAATTACAATTTGTGATTGAAATATGTAGGAAATAAATTCTGAAACAGCAGATTTTTTGTTCTTTGAGTGCTATAGAGTGTTCTTAGAATTTCGTCTGACAGACGAACATTTTCAGTTAAGAATACCAAAAATGTTCGTAAGAGCCCTTAAGAACACATTTGTTCATAAGAACGTGTCATGAATGAGGCCCATTGTGCTTTGTAAGAACACATTTTAAAAAGGCTTTTGCTCAGCTTCTTCTTCAGTCACAACCTCTTGCCCTCCATCGTATGAAGCATGAACCTAACCTCACAACACTGATGATTTAGCAGAACCAAAATGTCACAATATATCGCATGAACACACGACGATATTAAACAGCATCGCTCTGACTTTGGAACATTAACACACACTTTTATATGGTAACATTAAAAAACTATATATTAAAAAAAATCTTATCATGAGATTTGCATTTTGTCACACCTTTTTATTGACTAGATCCAAGTCTGACCAGAATCTGCAAAGTTTCTACAACAGAGTGTACCAACCCAACTTTCAGACTTTATTTCTCCCAAACTCTCTGACTGGAAGTATTTTAAGTATGTGCTTTGGTTTACTCAGTCTTTCAAACTGCTGTCCTGTTCTCTCGCCGGAATTCAAGAGAAATTAAATTCTTGTACCTTGCCTCGCGGAAATTTGGGATATTTTCAAACGTAAAATTGGCAAGCTTGTGCAGAAATGTTGGACCGATTCGCAGCGCTTGGCTTCGGGGACGGTTTGGCAAAAAGCAGCCGCGGTGTTTAGACGGTTCATTTGCATCTAAATTGAAACAGATAATGTAGTTAACCTGGACTAATGCAGAGTTCTGAGCTAAACAAGAAACAAAGTACAGGACAAGTCAGAACTATTAAGAGAAAGAAAAGTTTAATACAAGACTATCTATCTATCTGTCTATCTATGTATCTATCTAACTATCTATCTATCTATCTATCTATCTATCTATCTATCTATCTATCTATCTATCTATCTATCTATCCGCCCTCTTTCTTTCTCTCTCTCCACTCTCTGCTTTGTCCCCCTCTCCCTCCTCCATCTCTCGCTCTTTCTATCTATCTATCTATCCTCTCTCCTTCTCTCTCTCAGCTCTGTCCCTCTCTCCTCCGTCTCTCTCTCTTCCTCTCTCCGCTCTGTTTCTTTCTCTCCTCCTTCTTTCTATCTATCCTTCCTCTTTCTTTCTCTATGTGATCTCCCACTCTCTCTACTCCTCCCCTCTCTCTTTCTCTCTCTATCAATCCCCCCTCTCTTCTTCTCTCTCTCTTCTCTGTCCCTCTCTCTCTCCCTCTCTCTCCTGTCTCTCTCTCTCATTCTCTCTCCTCAATCTCTCTCTTCCTCTCTCTCTCTCTTCTCTCTCTCTCTTTTCTCTCTCTCCCTCTCTCCTCAGTGTAAAGAGAGCGTTATTGCGGGACAGGGCCGTAGACAGAGGTTAGGCCCGTCTTCTTCTCTCTCTCTCTCTCTCTTCAGTGTAAAGAGAGCGTGATTGGGCCGTAGGCAGAGGTTAGGCCCTTCTACCTCTCTCTCTGTCTCACTCTCATCTCTCTCTTCTTTCTCTCTCCCTCTCTCTTTCTCCCGTCAGTGTAAAGAGAGCGTGATTGGGCCGTAGGCAGAGGTTAAGCCCGTCTACCCCCCTCTCTCTCTCTCTGCTCTCTCTCTCTCGTCAGAGTACAGAGAGCGTGATTGGGCCGTAGGCAGAGGTTAGGCCCGTCTACCTCTCTCTCTCTCTCTCTCTCCCTCTCTGCTCTCTCTCTCTCTCTCTCTCTCCCGTGTAAAGAGAGCGTGATTGGGCCGTAGGCAGAGTTTAGGCCTGTCTACCTCTCTCTCTCTGCTCTCTCTCTCTCTCGTCAGTGTAAAGAGAACGTGATTGGGCCGTAGGCAGAGGCCCGTCTCTCTCTCTCTCTCTCTCTCTCTCTCTGCTCTCTCTCTCTCTCCCTCTCTGCTCTCTCTCTCTCTCTCTCTCCCGTGTAAAGAGAGCGTGATTGGGCCGTAGGCAGAGGTTAAGCCCATCTCTCTCTCTCTCTCTCTCTCACTCGTTCGTGTAAAGAGAGCGTGATTGGGCGTAGCAGAGGTTAAGCCCATCTCTCTCTCTCTCTCTCTCTCCCGTCAGTGTACAGAGAGCGTGATTGGGCCGTAGGCAGAGGTTAAGCTCGTGTGCACACCTAAATGACAGAGCGCGCATTAATATGAAATCCATCCAATTAGAGCTAATGGATGTTTGGCGTGAGAGCAGCGTCCTGACACCAGCGCAGCGCCGTTTGGACTGAACATCATAACGGACTCCACAGCTGCTGCTACACTTGACTTAAGACGTGACTGATAATTACAACGTTCCAGTCACAAGAAGAAGAGGCTGAGTGAACTGAATCAGGGTCAGAGGCATTTGACTCTTGCTTTGTATTAAATGGACCTCTCTCGTTTACTCACAGTTGTATTTGGACTGGTTCTTGTATGTTTGAGTAATCTTCTATTGTCCTGCTCAATTGTTGGTATAATAGTTAAAAATCCAAATTCCGAGTAAAACGTGTGGGTTTTAAAATGGTCGTGTAGCCACTTTCAGTTTGAAATGTGCTTGTTACAGTGACATTTTACATTCAAGAGGCAGATCTTACAGTCTTCAACAGGGAGTCAGTGGAGCTGTTTGTGTTTCTAAACCATTGAAGGCAAAGTTTGTATTTTACAATGAACAAAATGTAAATATGACACATTGCATATGTCAGAATTTATAACACTGAAAAAAGACAAAAGTCTCCTTAAAGTGCGTATGACAAGTTTGAACGTTTTTCTTTTTTTTTTTTTGTTTAATACTAATACCTGTTGTAATTATAAATGACCGTAGACACACATTTAACAACAAAAAGTGAGTTCTAGTGTATTTTTTTTGGCTCAAGTAAAAATAATATTACATTTGAAGAGTTTGGACCCAATTTATTAAATGGTTGCTAGGCAACTACCCAGCGTGATGTCATCATTGATGAACAGGAAGTACATTTTTAATGCTAAAAATGGCCAAACTTTGAAAAATGTTGAGTAAAACCTTAAATATATTGATCTTAACTACGTCTTTGTGAATGAGTAGTTCAACCTGTCATGGACACTTTAACTGAGACTTTTCTTGTGTTTTGTTCCTGTATGTACTGATAAACTTCAGGTCATGGTCTCAAACTCTGTTGTAACAAGTTTTGGGTTGGTCAAGGGTCATATTCTAAAAACATGTCTGATTCTGTTATATTTGACATAAATAAGGCTCTTAGGCTGAACACATTTTAATTTAAACTCCAAAGAAAATGTTTGTAATTAGCGTCACTTTAGTGCAGAGGTTTTTAACCAGTGTTCTGAGGGACATTAGTGGGCCTTGAAAAAAAATGTGGTATCACTTTATAATAATGTCCAGGTACAAATCATTTACAAATGCTAGTTAAATATCAAGATAACATTATCTAATCATTACTAAATTATTGGACAGTATTTACTAATAATAAATAAACATTTACTAATCATTTACTTGCGGCCCCTATTCTAAAGTGATGTGCATGTAGTGGTTTGGAGGTAAACCAGTGTGGGATCAAAGTGAGCACCTTCACTGGTTCTGTGACGTTTGTGACGTAACAACTTTACCATGGGAAAACGTTAACAACCAGTTCGGCTACGTTTAGGCACAATGCTATGGTTAAGTTTAGGATTGGGGTTTGGGATATTGGTGCTGATATGGAGAATCAGATAACACAGTATATCACTAAATACTTTTTTGGAAAACCTATGAAGGTCGTCACTTTAGAATAGGGGACGGAAGTAAATGATTAACAAATGTTTGCTCATTATTAGTAAATAATATCTAATCATTTACTGATGATCAGGTAATGTTATCTTAAGGGTTAACTAACATGTATAAATGATTCGTATCTGGACAAGATAGTTTTCATTAACCAATCTATGAAATAAAGTAAGCTCAAACAGTTTTCATTCAAATCCTGTTCCAATGTTTTCACGAGAATGAAAGTAAACCAATCACTACTCTTTTGATGTTTTTGTTTTTGAAGTGCTGCTGTATTATACACAAGACAATAAAACAATCTATTTAAAGAATTTAAAAATATCTTTTTTTTTTCAACAAGAGTCTGGCACTATGACCATTATTTGACCTTGTTAGTAGATTTAAACATGTTTAACTTGAATTCATAAGTAAGTTTCAAAAATGAGATCTATGTCCCTCCATAGATCTGATTCGTCCTACTTGCCTTTGTTGTGTACGCGCTCCACGCAGTTAGAAAGTATGTTTGCATGCACACAAATACAAAAGCTGCCGTCCCTCCGTCCGAAAAGTTAGATAATGTCCTTTTAAAGCCTAATGGACAATATTTCCTAAATGGAATAATTGTGTTTTCCAAAATAGTTTGATTTGGCCATATATGAGCTGACGGTGTGCTGCAAAAATGACTCAAAAAAGGTTGAGGAACACTGCTCTAGTGCATCTTACAGCTTTTAGACACGTCTCAGCATTCAGCACAAGAAAGTGTAAAAAAACTACACTAAATACTGTAGAATGAGTACAGTCGTTATTCTGTTTATATGTTACGCTGTATATAATGCAAAATATGTAAAAGCCTAAAATAAACAGAATATTTCATATTGTGAAATAAACAGAGTTTTGGTTAAAGCCACATGGGGACATTTCATTCATGTTCTCACTGATGAAAGAGTCTAGTTTAGTCCTGGGTTAGTCCTGTTTCAGTCCTTATGGAAACCTGGTCCAGTGTGTTGCTTCGAAAACTTACCTTTTTAAGATGGTCAATTCAAATCACCAAATCAATGTATTTTGTATAGCCCAAAATCACAACAACAGTCGTCTCTGAGGACTTCCCAAGATTATTAATTTAGCAAACATGAATAGTAGAAATAAAAATAAGACAAAACACATTCAATGAAACGATAAACATTCAGAAGAAGTGATTGATCAGGAATGTCAAAGCAGATTATTAGTAGAGCAAATGAATGATTGTCCAGAGCATCCCCTGTCCTTAGACCCTCCTTCTGTCCTTAGACCCTCCTTCTGTCCTTAGACCCTCCTTCTGTCCTTAGACCCTCCTTCTGTCCTTAGACTCTCCTTCTGTCCTTAGACCTCCTTCTGTCCTTAGACCCTCCTTCTGTCCTTAGACCTCCTTCTGTCTTCTCCTTCTGTCCTTAGACCCTCCTTCTGTCCTTAGACCCTCCTTCTGTCCTTAGACTCTCCTTCTGTCCTTAGACCTTAGACTCTCCTTCTGTCCTTAGACCCTCCTTCTGTCCTTAGACCTCCTTCCCTTAGACCCTCCTTCTGTCCTTAGACTCTCCTTCTTCCTTAGACCTCCTTCTGTCCTTAGACCCTCCTTCTGTCCTTAGACCTCCTTCTGTCCTTAGACTCTCCTTCTGTCCTTAGACCCTCCTTCTGTCCTTAGACCCTCCTTCTGTCCTTAGACCTCCTTCTGTCCTTAGACTCTCCTTCTGTCCTTAGACCTCCTTCTGTCCTTAGACTCTCCTTCTGTCCTTAGACCTCCTTCTGTCCTTACACTCCTTCTGTCCTTAGACTCTCCTTCTGTCCTTAGACTCTCCTTCTGTCCTTAGACTCTCCTTCTTCCTTAGACCCTCCTTCTGTCCTTAGACTCTCCTTCTGTCCTTAGCCCTCCTTCTGTCCTTAGACTCTCCTTCTGTCCTTAGACCCTCCTTCTGTCCTTAGACTCCTTCTGTCTTAGACTCTCCTTCTGTCCTTAGACCCTCCTTCTGTCCTTAGACTCTCCTTCTGTCCTTCCTCCTTCTGTCCTTAGACCCTCCTTCTGTCCTTAGACCTCCTTCTGTCCTTAGACTCTCCTTCTGTCCTTAGACCCTCCTTCTGTCCTTAGACCCTCCTTCTGTCTTATTCCTTGTCCTTAGACCCTCCTTCTGTCCTTAGACCCTCCTTCTGTCCTTAGACCCTCCTTCTTCCTTAGACCCTCCTTCTGTCCTTAGTCCCTCCTTCTGTCCTTAGACCGTCCTGCCTCCTTCTCGGCAAAGAAAAACTAAAAAAAAACCCTAAGGGAAAAAGAGAAACCTGGAGGAGAACCACAGTGAAGAAGAGATCCACTCCATGGACGGACAGGCTGTAGATGTAACTAAGACTAAAGTTATAGAGTTTATGTTTGTAGAGCCAGAGTCCATAAGCAGAGGGAAACGACTCGTCTAGCAGGACCAGGACAGGCCAATCCTGGAGAGGGAGGTGGGGCAGATGTCGAAGAGGGAGGTGAGACGGATGTCATGGTCCTTTGTCTGGTGCAAACTTCAACTAATAATGCACATGTTTCAACACATTTCTGACTTAATCTTCATCAAATATTAAATCTTCATCTTTGTCAGCCCCAACATCAGCTTATGTTTGAAGATACTTTTGAACATTTTCTCGTTCAATCAATCTTATGTCAGTCCAACACTTTCCTGTTGGACTGACATACGTACTATCTGACTTGTGTCAAACAGTATACATTTTTAAGTGTCCCTGTAATGTGGATAAATACAGTTTTAGAATAACATACAGTCTTTGTCTCTCACACACATACACAAGCCTGCTCCATATATACATCTTCACTCAGAACTAGTTTTGGAGCTCAGCCAAACCTGCTCTGGTCCTGGAGCTGTGGGTGAAGGTCAGAGGTCACTGTGTTTACTGTGAGATTCTGTATGTTCCACACAAAATAGAAACGTCCAGCAGATAATTTAGACGTATGTGTCAGGTTGCATTATCTTTATGTTTCAGCTGTTATGTTTATATTTACAGGCTGTTCTCCGGCACAGCAAAACTCTGATTATTATGTGGTTTCTAGAGCAATCACATTATTCAAATGTAAAATCAACAGTTCCATCGGATGTGACAGATCTGAATAGGCCTTTTCCCACATGAAAGTACCAAGAACTAGTCCCAACATTCCTCCAGTCCCTGTTTAGTCAGAAGACCTACCCTGTCCCCATGTTTGTGTTCACACAGCAGCATTTCTGAAAGTGGCTCTAACTGGCTTTAGCATTAGCATCTGTAAAGTCTGGAACATTTAAATAAAACATTAAGTGGTGTTATGAAAACAAAAGTTGTCTTTTTTCGATTCCACATAAAACTATGATGTACAAAATCTAAAAACATCACTGAAATTAACAATTCATCTAAATGATTTACTCTAATTCCTAATAATAGTATTATAGATTACTATTTACAAATTAAATAAACAAAAAAGCTTATCTAAACATGAGAATGTATAAACATGTTTGTAAACAAAGTTAGAATTGTAAATGTGTTTGTGTCACCAAAAGGTTCCTGCTCTGACTGAAAAGTACCTGCCCAGAGCAGGAGCTAAAAAAGTCCCTAAAGTGTGGCCCCAGTCCATAGTTCCTGCTCTGTGTGAATGCTCCCAAAATGGGGACAGGAACTAAAAAAGTACTGGGAACTGAAAAAAGTTCCTGCAGTGGGAAAAGGCCTATTGTCAGAGCAGGATCTGTGGCAGCTCTCACGTTAGGTTCTAACGTGTTCATGTCAAAAGTCCAGTTTGCCACAAAAGGTCATTTCACACGTTTACTCTGGTGATTTCGATTAGTCACTAGACCCATTCACTTTTGTAAGAGAAAGAAACCTTTCTATCTTATTTCGCCTCACCCACTTTTCTTAGCACTGCAGTTATTTTGGGTTTATTTGAACTGATGTTATATTCTACATATATAAACAACCTATCTTATCTGTCTTAACAGAGTTAAACAGGAAGTGTGCTGCCAAGAAAAGTGAATAGGACGTGTTTTTTATAGAATATGTGTATATCTATAGTGTATCTGGACGAGAGATTTCCATGTTCTGATGTGTCTATGACGCCGCTCAGTCTCTGAAGTAAACAGATACAGTGGTCCCTCGCTCTATCGAGGTTCACTTTCCGCGGCTTCGCTGTTTCACGGATTTTTTTAGTGCAATTTTGCATTTTTTCACAGTGCGTGGTCCTATAAACGTGCGCTGTAAGCTGCTTTTCTCTCAAACACACTGTTTGTGACCCTAGTGACATCGCAGCATTCACAGAAAACAGCACAGAAGCTCTTTTATAAAACTTGAGACAGTTTGGATCATGCAGGTGAAGCTGACCTGACGCTCAGACGTTTCTCCAGGTGAGGAGAAGACTCTTTGAGCTCGTAGTTACCATGATAAGTTTGTTCACACTGAAACGTCATCTGTGCTGTCTGTTCTTATTGAAGAGGTTAACTGGATAACAAAAACTTAAATTAAAGAAACTAAAGATTAGTCTTCACACATGTGTTTTAGTTGAAGTTATAAAAAAAATCCACCATAGAATTGAACTGGGGCAGCAAAGCGTCATAAACACACAGAAACTAGAAAATGTCTTCACATGACACACTGTGTTTCTCCACATCCATGGAGAAACATTACTGTGTATCCAAATGCATGCAGGACACACGGATATGTTTATGTGACCAAAAGGGCTGGAAACTTTTACATCACTGTCAGAAAGTCAATTCATCCTCCAAGGGCATGCACACAGAGCACGAGATGTACAACGTCTCCCACCGAACGGACCGCTTATCCTTCGGTGAGATGATACCAGGCTTCTCACCAGTGATACATACACTTATTTACTCAAAATGGTTCCTTGAACACTTAATGGTTTAGCTGTGAGGAGATGATTCTGATTCTCCTGACTGTACACTTCTGAGGTTTCTTTTTCCACACAAACATAGCCGGTGTTCAAACGTAGACATAATCCTTGCCTCGCTCTTGTCACATGACTGGTCGGTTCAGGTTGCGTCTGTCTGCGGTGAAATGCCGTGTCCGGTTGAGCTCCAGCTCTGACGGCCCGCTGCCCTGCTCCCGTACCCCGGCGCCGCTTCACTTTGAGGGGGTCGAGTCAGCGGCTGGCAGCTGGTCTCGGAGCTCCGGAGACTCGCCCTGCAAAAGGCCAGGAGAGTGTGAGGGCTCCTGGGGGCGAGCTAGGAGTGAGAGAGGGAGAGAAGAGGAGGAGAGAAAGAGACACAAGAGGAGGAGAGTAAGAGAGAGAATGATCAAGGAGCTGGCGGGGCGAGAGGGATGAGGGAAGAGAGAGAGAGAGAGGAGGAGGAGAGTAAGAGACACAAGAGGAGGAGAGTAAGAGAGAGAATGATCAAGGAGCTGGCGGGGCGAGAGGGATGAGGGAAGAGAGAGAGAGTGAGAGGAGGGGAGAGAGAGACAAGAGGAGGAGAGAAAGAGACACAAGAGGAGGAGAGTAAGAGAGAGAAGTCATCAAGGAGCCGGCGAGGGGGAGAAGGGGAGAGAGAGAAGAGAGAGAGAGGGAGAGGAGGTGAGAGAGAGAGCGAGAAGAGGAGGAGAGAAAGAGACACAAGAGGAGGAGAGTAGGAGAGAGAAGTGAGCCGGCGGGGCGAGAGGGATGAGGGAAGAGAGAGAGAGAGAGGAGGAGGAGAGAGAGAGCGAGAAGAGGAGGAGAGAAAGAGACACAAGAGGAGGAGAGTAAGAGAGAAGTGAGCCGGCGGGGCGAGAGGGATGAGGGAAGAGAGAGAGAGAGGAGGAGGGGAGAGAGAGTGAGAGAGAGGAGGAGGGGAGAGAGAGAGAGAGAGAGAGAGAGAGAGAGAGGAGGAGGAGGGGAGAAAAGAGGAGATAAAGAGAAAGAGGTGATCAAGGAACTGGCGGGGCGAGAGGGAAGAGAGAGCGAGAGTGAGAGAGAGTAGGAGGGAAGAGAGAGAGAGAGAGCGAGAGAGAGGAAGAAGAGGAGAGAAAGAGAGAGAGGTGATCAAGGAGCCGGCGGAGCGAGAGGGAAGAGAAGGGGAGAGAGAGAGAGTGAGAGAGAGGAGGGGAGAGAGAGAGAGAGTGAGAGAGAGGAGGGGAGAGAGAGAGGATGAGGAGAGAAAGAGGAGGAGGGGAGAGAGAGTGACAGTGATGTGATCAAGGAGCTGGTGAGGGAGAGAAGGAAGTGTGAGAGAAGAGAGGAGGGGAGAAAAAAAGAGAGAAAAAGAGAGGTGATCAAGGCGGATAGAGGAGGAGGAGAGGAGAGAGAGAGGGAGGAGAAGAAGAAAAAGAGAGAGAGGTGATAAGGGTCTGGTGTTGTAAAGGAGAGGAGGAAGGGAGAGAGAAGAGGGTGGTAAGAAAGGAGAAGAGAAATAGCGAGAAGAGTGGAGGAGAGAAAAGGAAGACAAAAGAAATAGAGAAAGGTGGATATGATGAAAAAATAGAAACGGGGGCACGATGGAGAAGAGAAAAAAGGAAAGAGAGGCAAGAAAACGATTCGACCGCTGCATACTTCCAATCATTTTCAAAGTTTTCAAAGTCTGTTTATGTTTAAAGTCCACTTGACCAGAACGCAATGAGAATACCTTTAAATCTACTGAACAGAAATATGAATTATTAAGTATATTAAGATCAGATCTGGATCAAACCCGCCCAGTCTTTGAAGAAATCAGATGTACAAAAACTTACCATAAGCAGGTTTTCACGCCCTTTTTTACATCAGACGAAAGGCCAAAACGTAAAATAACCATGAAGTTTGATTGAAACCAGATTTCTTTGATTTAATGGGTAAATCTTAACTTGCCCCAAGCCCCAGTTCTAAATGTCCCCATTTTAGTAACTTGAAGCCTAAACGTACCCGCTAAACCTCTAGAAAATGCTATGTTTTGGCTTTACTTAACATATTTACGTAAAAAAGGCGTGAAAATGTGCTTTTGACGTTTTGTTGTACATGTGCGTTTTCTTCAGAGAATGTGTTGCAGGTGAGGTGGAACCGATTCAGTGTTTTGCAAGTCTTAGGTAAAGTCTCAAATCTTTGGCCTCAAAATTGAGTCAAGTACCACAGTTTGTATTTCCTTTCTGAAAGAACCTTCTGGAGTCGATTTAAAGCAGAAGTTAAAGCAAAAAAAAAAAAAAAAAAAAAAAAAAAGATTTGACTGAAAATCTTTTACAGTCAAGATTTTAGTTGCATTTTAATATTACAGTGACATTTATGTTTTAAGGACATAGGTCTGATCTTAGTGATACATTTACAGCTTAGTTATCATATTTGAAAATCGATGTAAGAAGGAGAAACTTGTGATAAAGGGGGGTCTGGGGGTTCTCCCCCGGAAACTTTTGCTGAAAACAGAAGTCATTTCCTGCATTTTGGTAGATTTTAGTAGAAATTCTTCAGCTTTTTTACAGGTGCATTTCTTGGCCATGGTATATGAGATGTTACTATTATTACCTTGTCGGATTTGGACAAAGAATCCACTTTTTAATGTGAATAAATCGTCAGAGATATAGTTGCCATTTATCAGATAAATTTAAGGTTTAAGAAAACATCACTAACAGAAATGTTCATATATATTTTTTAAATTGACTGAGAACTTTAAGCCCTGATATCAACATCAAGCCTCAAGTCTTCATAATAGGGACCAGAGTGTTACTCCAAAGCCAAGTCAGGACTTTGTTGCCCTCTTTAAGAAATGATTTCCAGAATGTTATTTCCTCTGAGCATATGTTTGGTAGTTTTTATTTGAGCATATCTGTAGAATCGTCTGAATATATGTGCTTCTTATACTAAGTGCGTGTTAGCATTTGCGTTAGCGCTTGTATTAGCTCCGGGCAGCAGCTTAAACGGCCTTTTATCGAGCCCGGTGATAAATTCAAACTGGTTGTGTAATTGTCTCATTGTCTGAATACAAATCCTGCTGCTTATGATTCATCACATTTATTTTTTTTTATTTCCCCGGGCCGCGTCGCCTTTTATTAGCCGAGCACTCAGCGGCGAAGATTTAATTTGGTCGGGAGGGGGACAAACAGCGCGATGCCTGATGGTGCTTATTGAGAATGTGATACAACAGGGGCTGAAATAAAATCTATAGTGCATTAGAGTGACAGATTAGGACAGGCGCGGGTCCATTTACAAGTGTTAAGACATCAGCCGCTAATGCCCTGCTACGCTAAGTCCACACAAAGATGGAGGAGGAGGAGGACAGGACAGTAAGTGGACTGTAGTGGAGATAGATGGACACAGCTGTAACGTCAGAGCTGTATGTCTGTGTTAGAATGTGTGAGTAAATATAAATAATCAGACAAGGGCAGAGGGCAGTAAATAGATCAATAGTTTGAGAAATGTTGGAATTATAGCAGGGAATCAGGTTTAGAATTTACCCACCAACTACAGTTAGTTAACTTAAAAGTCTTTCCAAAAATTTACAAAGCATTTCTCACAAGCTTAAATGCACTATAATATTTACCATTAATTCAGAATAACACAGAGTTCCTCCACTGACAAAGGCCCTAGCTTGGCTTCAGCGCAGATGCTGGGATTATTATTATTTTTTTTTGTGTTAGCCGCTAGTAGACTCTTGAGCTCACAGTGTGCACAAGTCTTAGGCCCAAACCCACTGCACACTACAGGCATGTTGCTAACATAGCTATACTCATGCGTCTACACGCAGGCAGCCACACTGCCAGCTACATCATTGTGTGTTGACAGACTTGCGCGCCTCTGTCGCATGGAACTTTCTAGGTAGAGAGTTCTGCTCAGCAACATTTCAGTGGACTTTTTTTATGCTTGCAGTCGGTTCGGGCTCTTAGGGGGCGTGGCCAGAGCTCAGGTCTGATGAGAAATGTACAGCACAGACACATCACAGGAAAAAGTGATATGTTATAGCTCTAAACTTTAGACTAAGTCTTCAGTTAGGTATGGCAATGGAAAAAGCTTAATCAGGAATCAACTTTGCCTCAAAAATCTTTTCTTTTTCTTTAACAATAGGCTGTTTAAACTAGAATCCCACAAGTAAAAAGACTTCCATTCAGTCTTTCTGCTCGCTCAGAGAACGAGTCACTCAAAGACACACTGAACTGTCAGACTGGACAACGTGTTCTCATGGATTGCGTAAAATAGCGTTCCATGACAAATCGTGTGTCATGACGACGCCCTCTGCCTGTTTTTGCGTGCAATTACACGCTCGTTTTTTCTGGCGTACTATGAACACATGATGTGGTTGACGACAAACACGAGGTTTTTCAAGGGATTAAATGTTAACTTTAGCTCTGAAGCTGCAAAAATGGGTAAGTTTAGGTCTGAGGCTTGGAGTTGGTTAAGGTTAGGATCAGTGTTAGTATTCATGAATAATAACACGTCTTTACATTCACCATTGAAATGAACTGACGCGTCAAATACCACACACATAAAACAGAAGTTGTGTTCATATGACACACTGTTTACAATAGCGTGGTATTGACACACTTATCCATGAGAACAAGCTGGACTGGACCACAGCTCGACAGGATCCACAGTGCACGTTTCAATGCTCATCTGTACCAGGATTTAGACCAGATCAAAACACTGTACGAAGGACAGAGTGGACCCGTTCTGGTGCACGTTTGTACGGAGACTGGAGAGGTCGGGCAAAAGACATATTACGTGTACATGGGCGCCTGACAGCGAATAGACACGGCAGTGCACACATGTTGGACTGTCGATGACCAGAACACTCTGTAGGTACTCTGCGGAGCTTGTGACTCTCCTGGCACACATCAGATGCAGATTTTTGGGTAAGTTCTATGTCCACTCGCACATCTGATTCTCTTTTTCATTTAGCCAAAAGGCTTTATGTAAAAGAAAATACACATTTTTAGACACAGTTGTTAAAGTTTGTCATGTGTATTCACTATGTTTGTTGTAACTAAACACTTTTTTTATCCTAATGCACTGTTCACTTGTCACATTGGCAGATGTGCCATATTTCAGCTTGATCTCACAAGAAAGCGTCCATTTACCACGACATTACAGGACATGATTAACACAAGTTCACAGCTGTTTTGCATAAGTATGGTGCTCGTCACAGTCCCAGTTCATTTCTATGGTGGTTGTTAAGATGTGTTTGTAAATAGTATCGAAATCTTGATCCTAATTTTAACCTGCCACAAGCGCCAGACCTAAAATAAGTACTCAAAAGGGCCTGAAATTGTGGTCATAATACGCTGTTTTGTGTTGTGGTAAATGTATGCTTTCTGTGAAACAGTGTTGCATATTTCCTCACGGTTCACTGATAATATGTGTCAGTCACATCTGGTTGACTTACAGACTTACAGTGTGTAGCGTTTGGAGAGAGCCTATAGCAACAGAAGAAAAACTATGGCCAGCGCCGAAGGCAAGATAAAGCCCATAATGTCACAGTATCTAGTCAGATAAAAAGACTTTTCAGTGTCTGGTGTATATGTAAGAATAGGCCATTTATCTATGTGAATCTAGGAAGTGCGCTTGTTTGTGTTGTTAGTATTTGGAGAACTGTCTTTGACAAACAGACACAACATGTAGACTTCTAAAAGGTGAAATAAACTTCTCTTTGGGTATACCTTTAAGTGTAGGCTTGTAACAGATTTATTTATTACTACATTAGTGTGATACCAGCCTCACGCGGCACCAGATATGTAGTGGTTTGTTTAATATAATAAGCTAAAAATCGGCTAATTGTGGCATGGCGCACTAATTGCTAATTATTATTATTATATTGGGTAGGTGATTAATAAAGTTAATCAATTTGGGGCACCAGAGTTAACATTTAAAGTCTAACTCAAAATTTTAATAAAACCTACCCTCCTCGTCAAGTCTCTCTAAAGGCGCGCTCTCTCATTACAGTGACAAAGCCCTAATTATAAAATCAAGTAACCAGTAACATTTTGTGTGGTTTAATAAACAAAAACAAACATAAACATTCATCACTCATTTCCAAACAGTTACAGTAAACACTAGTTTCAATGGTAAGATCTGATTTGGTTTAAATTAGGAGTAACAAGACTTTCCTAACTACCCTTGAGCCACTCTGTTCAGCCACCATTTTTGGTCTTACGCGTCCCGTTTGGTTGAAGATGGGGTGCTCCTTGGTGTTCACCGAGTTTGAGGCCTTCCTTGTTTGGGCCATGATCGAAGGGGTGCAGTTGCTGCTGTTCGATGGGTTTAGCAGCAGTTGAGTCCCATTCTGTAGCATGTTGATGCTGGTTGGAGAATTGTCCAAAGGCCTGATCAGCTCCTGCAGCAGGGTGGCTGACCCCGCAGGGGCCACCAAGGGCCAGAGGCCCTCACGGCTTTTCCAACCCCCGTTCAGCACGTGAAGGAGGTAGATGTCAAGAAGCCAGGAAGTTCCAAGTAGAAGTGTGTCCCACTGATGTGTAAGGTGGTCTTGTGGATCTTGTGAAGGGCGGACTCTCGTGGGCTGGGAGTGGCTTATGGCTTACTATGTCCTTAATTTAATTTAAATCAGTAAATAGTTAGCTATTATTCACTTATTCAATTAACAAGAACATACATGCAATTGGAATCATTTTGACATCTCAAACTGTTACATTTTCAATGTGAATTCAATTGGGATATTGAGCATAACTGCCGCAATCACAAATATATGAAGCAATGACAAAGAACAGAAATTTCCAAATGCATATTTCGACAAGGTTATAGACATGAGAGCACACATGAAAATACCCATGAAAGTAAATGAGTTATAATGAAAGTCCTTGTCCTGCAAGTCTTTGCAACAGGTCACAGCAGGGGTTTTGGTGCTAGAGTCAATAGCCATTTGTTGATAAGACACAGAGGGTCGTAAAACTTGATCAGTTTTGGGGGGGAGGACTGCATTCCTTTTGTCCCTCTAAGATGATGGAAAAATACAGTTCAAAATGTCTCTTTGGTGGTTCATAAGGCTACAGCTTCAAGTGACTAAAATGGGTAAGTTTAGGACTGGGACTTATTTTACATTTTGGCTGCTGGGCTGCTTTTTTTCTTGAATGTATATGATCTTATTCTCCTTAAAGTATTTTGTGTTTCTTCTAAGAAGTTTCAACTTAACATTGTGAGAAATGTTACAAGTGTATTTATTTGTGCTTCTGTCTTAAGCTTGTCATTCTGTCTGCTTCTCAAAACACACCACGTTTAGGACCACATCTTGCCCTGAGCCGCAGTTCGCCCTGGTCTATTCTAACACATTGTTTGATACCAGACCAAAACTCCAAACCCATCTGCTCAAAATGGCCGCTCCTTCTTGGCTCTCGTCAAACTGGAGGAGAGTCGTCATTATATCATTACAGCTCATTTCCTGCGCTCTCTTTTGTCGCCGAGGCATTTAGCGCGGACATTTCACTTCTTTGTATTGTGGCCGGCTCGGATCGCTTCACCGGCGGTTCAATTGCCTCTTCTGCCGGCGGATTATGGTGAAGATAATTCGTATGATTTGGAGAGGTCGCGGCCTTTCGGAATCGCAGTTGTGAGTCATTTCTCCGAAGAATGGCGACAAGGACGAGACGAGAAGTGACAATTTGTCCGACTTATTCAAACCGATTTATGAAATATGGTTTCTCCAGATGATTGACAGTTTAGTGAGGAGTTTAACACAAGGGAAATAAAGATAGTCAAGAAGTAGACCTCTGATTACCATGGAACGTGAACAAAATACGATGATCACCAGACCTGCCTTTTTACATAAATATACTCACTGAACAGCAGAAGATAGAGCCGCGTCTGTGTCTTTACATAAATATACTCACTGAACAGCAGAAGATACAGATGTGTCTGTGTCTTTACATAAATATACTCACTGAACAGCAGAAGATACAGCCGTGTCTGTGTCTTTACATAAATATACTCACTGAACAGCAGAAGATACAGCCAATGACCACAAAAATCAAACATATTTCACTGAAACTTTGTGTGAAAGACCAACACTAAGTTGCACACAATTGTGAAGTAGAAGGACCTATGTATATATAGATACATGATCTATATATATTTTTTTACAAATTAAAAGCTGAAAAGTAGGCGTGCAAATTATCCAACCCCTCTAAGTCAATATTTTCTGGAACCGCCTTTTGATGCAATTACAGCTCCAAGTCTCTTTGGGTATGTTTCTACCAGCTTTTCCACATTTGAGACTGACATTTTTGCCCATTCTTCTTTGCATAATAGCTCCAGCTCAGTCAGATTAGATGGAGTGTGTTTGTGAACAGCAGTTTTCAGATCTTGCCACAGATTCTCGATTGGATTTAGGTCTGGGCTTTGTCTGGGCCATTCTAAGACATGGATATGTTTGTTTTAAACCATTCCAATGTAGCCTTGGCTTTATGTTTGGGTCGTTGTCCTGTTGAAAGATAAACCTCAGCCCCAGTCTCAAGTGTTTGCAGACTCCAATAGGTTTTCTTCCAATATTGCCCTGTATTTGGCTCCATCCATCTTTCCATCAACTCTGACCATATTCCCTGTCCCTGCTGAAGAAAAGCATGTGCAGAAATAATGCTGGCACTTGTATTTTTGAACGTGTGGATGGTGTATTTAGAGTCATGAGCAGTGTTAGGTTTCTGCCACACATAGCGTTTTGCATTTTGGCCAAAAAGTTCAATTTTGGTCTCATCTGACCAGAGCATCTTCCTCCACATGGTTACTGTGTCCCCCACATGGCTTTTGGCAAAGTGAAAACGGGATTTCTTATGGCTTTCTTTCAGCAATGGCTTTCTTCCATAAAGGCCAGATTTGTGTAGTGCAGAATAAAAGTTGTACTGTTGACAGATTCTCTAACCTGAGCTGTAGATCTTTGCAGTTCCTCCAGAGTCACCGGGGACCTCTTGGCTACATTCTGACCAGTTTTCTCCTTGTTCAGACTGTAAGTTTAAGTGTATGGCCTGGTCTTGGTAGATTTGCAGTTGTGCCATACATACATACACATTTAAAATTCTACAAACAAACCTACCATGGCCAAAAACATTTGCGATTATACTGTAGAAAATTGGTTAATCTTGACATCCTTATTGTACGGTAGAGATGGGAATATTAAAGGTCGGTTCCTGATTTTCACATCACAAAATCTGAAACAGGACTTAATACATAAGGGTTGTATTTAGTTGCGGAAGGGTTTCAGCACAAAGTTCATATCCAAAAGCATCACATTTCAGCTGACATCAAAAGTAAGTCTGGACTGGACCACTCAAGCAGCACAGCCAATCAGAGCGCTGCTTCTGACCTTCAATGAAAACTACACAACAGTCTAATTTTGTAATAGTACAATACATTTTTTATCATTTACACATTACAAAGAAGGTGTCTTTAACATGTGAGTGGAGAAAAAAAGTTTAGATCAATCAGATTTTGTGTTTTTGTCTTTGTGAATCTCAATTCTTCTGATTTGAACTAATCTGATGAACGATTAAGTGATTTTGTACTTTTTTCCATCTTCACAACGCAAAAGGACAAGAACTGACTTTATCAATAAGTTGTGTTCAGAGGTTAATTGTGCGTTGTGATTGGTCGGTCTCTCTGACTCTCTCCTGACCCAGATCAAATCCTGGTCAAACTGTTTTAGTCCGACTCAGGAGACCAGGCGCTCGATAAGGATTATTCTGATTCACTGGACAGAAGGACAGAGAGAGGAGAAACAGAGAGAGAGGAGAAAACAGAGAGAGGAGAAGACAGAGAGAGAAACAGAGAGAGGAGAAACAGAGAGAGAGGAGAAACAGAGAGAGGAGAAGACAGAGAGAGAAACAGAGAGAGGAGAAACAGAGAGAGGAGAAAACAGAGAGAGGAGAAGACAGAGAGAGAGGAGAAACAGAGAGAGGAGAAACAGAGAGAGGAGAAAACAGAGAGAGAGAGAGAGAGGAGAAGACAGAGAGAGGAGAAGACAGAGAGAGGAGAAACAGAGAGAGGAGAAGACAGAGAGAAGAGAAACAGGGAAAGAGAGGGAGAAAGAGAGCGAGAGGAAAACAGAGAAGAGAAACAGAGAAAGAAAGAGAGAGGAAATAGAGAGAAGAGAAAACAGGGAGAGAGAGAGAGAGAAAGAGAGAGACAGATAGAGGGAGAAAACAGAGAGAGAAAGAGAGAGAAGGGAGGAGAAAGAGAGAGAGGGGGAGAAAACAGAGAGAGATACAGAGAGAGGGGAGAAAACAAGAGAGAGCGAGAAAGAGAGGAAAAACAGACAGAGAAGGAGAGAGGGAAAGAGTGACAGAGAGAGGGGAGAAAACGGAGCGAGAAAGAGAGGGAGACAGCGAGAGAGAGAAGAGAAAACACACTGAGAGAGAAAGGAGAAAACAGAAAAAGAAAATGGACAAAATAGAGAGAAAGAGAAACAAGAAACAGAGAGATAGAGGAGAAACAGAGAAAGAGAAGAAAAAATAGTGAGAGAAAAACGAAAAGACAGAGAGAGACATAGAAGAGAAAACAAATAGAGAGAGAGAGAGAGAGAGAGAGAGAGGAGAAAACGAGAGTATTGAAAAGAAGTCGGCCTCCAGAAGCCGCTCACGTAAAACAAGAGTCTAGTGTGCTGTGTAAAAGTCAACAAAAGCACATGCATTTCCTGGTCTTGTGATCTCCTCTGGGTCTTTGTGCCTCCCTCTGCTGGTGAATGTGTCAAACTGCATCATGTGTTTGACAGTAGACAAAGTCAGCACGAGCATGAGAGAGACCCACATCGCCGCAGAGAAGAATCTGGCGGAACACGTTGTCATTGGCAGAGAAAGAGTTAATAAACACAACCTTATCCCTGCTACATGTTGTCCAGAGTGTTCCCCACCTAAGGCCCAAAGTCACTGTGATTGGCTCCAGTACTTTTCTTTTACAAGACAGTCATGAAAATCCCAAATATGTGAACTTTCTGAAGAGCACAGAGATATTTTTTTTACAATAAAACAATTACCAAAGGATTTTTTTTCTCTCTCTCCTACTTAAAGCCTTTTCCCTTCAGACACTTGTAATCCACTTTAGCATAATTCCATCACACTGTTGTATTGTGGTCCAGCCTGAGTCCCACAGACAGTGCACTGCTCCGGGCCAGTCCGTCCTCCTCGCTCCCCTCTCTCTGCTCCAGGCTCCATTACCCATCGCTATGTCCATAAAGGATTATCCCTCTCTCCAGTCGCCTTCCAAGTGCCTCCCAGCCTCCCCGCGCAGTCATCCCAGCCAAGGCCTCCTCCGCTGGGCTTAAACTCCGGCCAGCGGACCCTTCTCGAGCCGGAGACGCAGCTGTTGGAGATGTTGTCCCTAATTAACAAGGGATTAAGCCATCAGCGCCGCTTGTACGACAATCCCTGGACGGTTTGGGAGAGAGAGAGGGGGGGGCTGCTGGAAACATGGAGCCAAATGCAGCAGTGTGAGTGTGTACGTCTGGAGGCTGCACTGTGAGGACTGCACTCACGTGTCCACACCTCTGTATGTTTTCAGCTTCTTAAACTCTTTATTTGCACGATAGCAAACAATGCAAAGATTATTCTTGTTGGAGACAGTCTGAACTTCTGCATTTGTGACTGGACATGCACTTAAATGGGATGATTAATACACATCTATGAAAGTGTAGACATGCAAGATCTGCTTGGTGATTTGATACAAAGACCTGAAACACAAATCAAACGTAACTCCACTTGGACTTGAGGCCAAAGACTTGAGACTCACTGAAGAGTCTAAAGTGACTGGTCCTGCCTCTGTTATTTAATCTCTGAACTAATGTGGTTTTGCCATATTTGCATTTAATCTGAAGAATGACATGTTTGGGTCAACAATGACTAATGATAGTAGAAGTCTTCAAAGTAGTCATCTGGACAGTGTTTCCGAAGATTAAGACGTTTCGACTGATTCATCAGATTGAAATGACTTTCGGATGAGAGTCGAAACGTCTTAATCTTCGGAAACACTGTCCAGATGATACTTTGAAGACTTCTACTATGGATCACTCCTGGATGAATGAGGGACTACACCGTCTTAATGACTAATGATATGAATTTTGGAAAGTTAGACACTTTGAAATGTTCCAAAATGTATCAGATTCTGTGAATTTCCATGATGTTCTTGTGTCTTGTGGCCAGGATCCAAATGCGGCCCATGAGATGATCATTGTTACTCCAGGAGGAGTTGTCCACTTTTATTTACTTTTTATTCACAATATGGGCCTAGAATACTGCACAATATAATTCATTCATTCAATAATTTTCTATTGTTTAATCCTGTTAGTGGTCGTGGGTGACTGGAGCCTATCCCAGTGACTTTGGGCCTTAGGCGGGGAACACTCTGGACAGTGGCCAACTCGTAGCAGAGTTAGACAGACAAACACTCACTCTCTCATTCACTCACAGGGAAAATTAACAGTGATGCCCAATTAACCTAACGTTTTTGGAGGTGGGAGGAAACCAGAGAAAAGCTATGGTGACACGGAGAGAACATGCAAACTCCACCCAGAGAGATCATGAGATGTTGATATGGTCCGACCCGGGAGTCCAACCCACGACCTCCTTATTGGGAACCCAGAGTCTAACCACTCTGCTACCGTACACCCCTGAGAAATATCAACAATTTACAGTTATAGCTTATAAACATCTTTTACAAACAACAAAGTGAAACTGGAGTGACCACCCCAAGCTCAGCCAATCAGAGAGCTGCATTCAGCTCCTGATTAGAACGAAACGTCTTCATCATTCAGTTCAATTCAGACAGTACTCAGTGGTCTAAATTTTTCACAAAGTGCTACATTTCTCATTTATTTTTTTATATTAATAATATTTTTTGAATAAATAAACATTTCTCATCTACCTTTTAGTGGAAAACACAAAGTTTACTTATTTACAACAACAAAAAACGTAGTTACCTCAACTTTAAAGCCACGTGTAAGTTTAGACTTTAGACAAGTTATGAAAATGGGTAAGTTTAGGGCTGGGGCAGGTTAAGACATACCTGCTAAACTCAAAGGAAATGTTGCCACGTGGCTTTTATGGTTGTTTTATGTTTTAGCTTTATGTAACTCATAAAGCTAAAACATAAAAAAGGCAACAAAAAAAAAGTGTTTATTGTACGTTTTTGACATTACTCTTTCTTCGGAGACTGGGCTGCCTGACGGCCATGTGAGTGTGGTCCTGAAAGTGCAGCCTCCAGCTCCGTAGATACGTCTGACTCTCAAAATGTCGGGGGATAAAAAAAAAACTCAGAATCCAGAGGAATTTGGCTTGAGCGAACGACTCTTGACCCGGGCGGCGAAGAGGGAGTCCATTTACGAGGAGAAAATGTCTGCCAATTACTCCGACGCTTCGCTGCCAAAAGTTTGATTGGGTTCGGGCGGAGGCAGAGGTGCAGAGATTTTAATGGTGCGCATTCTGTCAGGGCGGCAGACTGTTTGCATTGGGAGAATATAGACACGCTGATGATGATGATGAGGAGGAGGAGGAGGGTTTGGGTTGGGAAAGTGTCGATATTTTAAGCTGGTTGGAGTTGTGTAAATGTGTCGATCACTCTCTGACAGGTTTCAGTCCTTCAGCTCCAGACCACCACAGAAACACAAACTATAAATACATTCTCTAGCACTTAACTTTTTAACTCTGCACATTATGTTCAAGTGGAAAATAGGAATTCCAAAGTTTAAGAAGCGACACTAAGGGCAAAAGTCTTGGAAACAACACAATCTTCTCCTAAAGATCTGATCCACTTCGTTTGTCAAGTCTTGTGGAACACTGTGGTTTGAAAGGCTGATGTTTATCAAAAGAATTGTAGACTGAACAAGATACAGAAGGTTTTTGATGAAGCATTTGTTCATATCTAACACTGTGCCTGTTTTGTGAAACTTTAAAGTGATATTTAAATGAATAGGCACATTTTCAGTCAGATCGATTTGACTCAAAACACAAAACTGCTCTTTAAAAATCGACTAATGTCTAAATGTCAACAAAACTTTTCTCTTTGGCTTTAACACGTTTTCTGAATCTTTCTCATTCACACAGTTCTGAGGCTCTTTCTCACCACAACTCACAGCTCTCATTCACACACGCACATTTCTACAACACCACACACATGTTCACATGTGGAAAAACACATCTACTCACTCTACAACTCACACACCACATCTAAATCTAAGGCCACGTGAGCAGAAAGATCAAACTATTCAAACAGAACAATGGTCTGGGCTAACTTACCACATGTTATAAAACAGCGGTTTCCTTGAAGCCCCCCTGACTGAACGAAGACTTGTCGAGCCCCCTGTTTAAACCGGTGGTCTCTAAATTATTATTGTATGATGAAAATTAGAATCAAAAACATTGATTTCTTCCAAATAAACAACTCTTGTGGTGTTTTAGTGCTCAGATTTGTCTTTTTTACTAATAAAGTTGCACTATAACTACTTTTAGAACTTGACCCTCTGACCAGACAAAGCTCTGGGGACCCCAGGTTGGGAACCACTGTTATAAAACATAAACTGAACATATCCCCAGTGTCATGTTCAGACATTATGCTTCACAAAGTGTGGATGTATTTTCTCATCTTTCTCATGTCTCAACCATTTAGGTATGACTATATTTTTTCAGTTTTAGTCACTGTGATAAAAGCTTCTGATGGGAGAATGTGTTTGATAGAATGTGGAAAAAAAAATCATAATGTATAAACTAAAGTTTAGTTTTGTAAAGTTTGAGTTTGAGCTGAGAGCAAGCTGACTTTTAGACCAGACAAGTGTCAAAGCCAATTGAACTTGGCTCTGTCCATTTCTGTGATTTTGCTGAGCCTTTTATACTTGATATGAAAACTAGATAAAAAAACAAAAAGAAACAAAGCCTAAATAGTGTGAGCACGATTTTGGGCTGTTAAATAAAAAAGCCTAAACTACACGTGAGTTTTGGTTGAAGCCACATGGGGACAGTTTCTTTAGGTTTAATGGGTAAGTTTAGGCTTCAAGATACTAAAGATATTTATTTGTTTTATGTGTTTATTTGTATGTATCTTAGTTGACTGTATATTTATTATATGTTTTGCTTTTACCTGTGCAGCACTTTGGAAACTGTTTGTTTGTGAAATGTGCTATATGAATAAAGTGGATTTGGATTTGAAAAAAAGGGTAAGTTTAGGCTTCAAGATACTAGAATGGGCAAGTTCAGGGCTGGGGCTTGGAGTAGATTAAAGGGGCTGTACTGTGTAAGATTGAGAGGAATTTTAATGATCACATATAGTCCACAAACATTTAAATCATATTTATTCTTTACAACATGAATACTTAAGAGAGCACTGTTAACCAATCCACATCAATTGTGATACATTTATACGTATTTGAAATGTTTTTTTACGGGCCGGAATGTGGATCATTGACGCTAGAGAGCAGCATGCTTAATAGGCAAAATGCATGTGAATGGCTCCCTCTAGTGTTCAAAAGTGGAATCACTTTGTATGTTTGTTTTTCTTACATAGTGCCCCTTTAAGACTAGGATCTTGTTAATATTCCTACATAATAACACATCTTTACAACTACCACAAAGATGAACTGGGGCTGCAACATGTCATATTGAAGCAGAAAAGGCTTGGAATCATATAATCATACTGTACACTACTGACATGACAGACTTACGACCTGATCGGAGAACGATGACCAAAAGAGGTTCTGCACTGAAACTCTGGGCCTTGGCTTGGAAAAATGTTCCCCAGCTAGACCTCAGTGAAATGCTGTTGTGTCTCCTGTTATGTTTTTAGTCTAACAAAAACATCCAATGAAAAAACAAGACTTTTTATTCTCTGCTGTGGCTAAACACAAACACAGTGGGCCATTAACACTCCTTAGAAAAAGAAACACATCAGAAGTTACGTAACACGAGTGCAGACGAGCAGAACAAAAGCCGCTGAACTTTCAGTTGTTAGTACAATTTACTTTCACACCTCAGAGACTTGTCCAGTCCAGGTTAAACTGTTTTTGTGTCGAAGCTTTGATTGCGCGCTAAAGACGGTCCGGCTAACGGCGCTTTCTGATGATGTAACGTGATGCAACCGTCGGCCAAAACAAAGCAATGAAAACACCGCCAGAAGCAGCAGGGCCAGTGTCCGGAGCGAAGACGGATCGCACTGACTTACGTCGAGATTTCACTCAACGAAGATGAGACGAGGAGGAGGAGGGCTAACGATCAGAGAGAGAGGGAGAGAGAGGGAGGGAGAGAGAGAGAGAGAGAGAGGGAGGAGAGTGACCAGACTGACTTACACCGAGATTTCACTCAACGAGGATGAGACGAGGAGGACAAGGAGAGCTAACGATCAGAGAGAGAGAGGGAGAGGGAGGGAGGGTGGAGAGAGGGAGGAAGAGAGAGAGAGGGAGAGAGAGAGGGAGGAGAGTGACCAGACTGACTTACGCCGAGATTTCACTCAACGAGGATGAGACGAGGAGGACAAGGAGAGCTAACGATCAGAGAGAGAGAGGGAGAGGGAGAGAGAGGGAGGGTGGAGAGAGGGAGGAAGAGAGAGAGAGGGAGAGAGAGAGGGAGGAGAGTGACCAGACTGACTTACGCCGAGATTTCACTCAACGAGGATGAGACGAGGAGGACAGGAGGGCTAATGATCAGAGAGAGAGGGAGAGAGAGAAAGGGAGAGGAAGAGAGAGAGAGAGAGAGGGAGGGTGAGGGAGAGAGGGTGAAAATAGAGAGAGGGAGAAAGAGGGAGGAGAGTGACTAGACTGACTTACACTGAGATTTCACTCAACAAGGATGAGACGGGACGACGAGGAGGGCTAATGATCAGAGAGGGAGGGAGAGGGAGAGAGAGAGAGAGAGGGAGGGAGAGGGAAAGAGAGGGAGGAGAGAGGTGGGGGAGAAAGAGAGAGAAGATGGAAAGAAAGAGAGAGGGGGTGAGAGAAAGAGAGAGGATAGAGGAATGAGGGAGAGAGGAGGAAAAGAAAGAGACTGAGAGGGGACTGAGGAGAGTGATCAGAGTGACTTACTCTGAGAACTAGGAATGAATAGAGAGGGAGAGAGAGAGAGAGAGAGAGAGAGAGAGAGAGAGAGAGTGAAATGGGTAAGAATAGGACAGAGCATGAACAGAAAGAGAAAAAAGTGGTTTGAAAAAAAGAGAGAAAAGTGACGGGAAACGGAAAGACTAAGGAAGGAAAAAGAGATGGAAGGGAGTGAAAGGAGGAATAGACCACACACCAGATCCAAATCCTGGTATAATTGATGTTTTTTTCTTCAGTTGTTTGCAGTTTTAACACATTCTGGTGTCGTTCAAACCTGGAGCACATTTACATGCAGACCTCTCGCTTCCTCTCGTCTTTAAAGTCTTTTTCACTGCTCGTTCCACCGTCGTTTCACTACAACGCTTTCTCTCTCTCTCTTTTCTCTCTCTCTCCTTCTCTCTCTCCCCAGCCTCACTCTCTCCCTTTCTCTTTCTGGCCCTCTCTCTTTCTCTCTACGCCTTCTCATCTACATCTCTTTTTCTCCTTCGTCCCCCAACTCTCGCCTCTCTCTTCTTTCCCCTCTCGCACTCTTTCATCTCCACTCTCTCCCACTCCTCTCTCTTCTTCCCCTCCCTATACTTTCTCTCTCTCTCCCTCACCTCAGCCTCACTCTTTCTCTTTCTGGCCCTCTCTCTTTCTCTCTACCCCCTTCTCATCTACATCTCTTTTCTCCTTCATCCCCAAACTCTCGCCTCTCTCTCCTCTTTCTCTTCTTTCCCCTCTCGCACTCTTTCAACTCCTCTCTCTTCTTCCCTCCTTATACTCTCCTTCTTTCTCTCTCTCGCTCTCAACCCCTCCCTCCCTTTTCCTCTCTCCCTCCTCATCCCGTCCTCCCTCTCTTTCTCTCCCTCACACTTCATTTCCTTGCTCTCTTCTCCTGCTTGCTCTCTCTCTCTCTCTCTCTCCCTCTACCCCCTCCCCCCCCTCTCTCTCTCTTCTTTTCTCTCTCTGATATACATAGCAATGACCCTTGTCTGGCAGCGGAGGCACCACGCTGTGAATCCCATCTACGCAGGAAAACAAGCCCGAGATTGTTATGCAATGAACTACAAGTGCAAGAGAGAAGGAGGGAAGGGGAGGGAGGGATGGAGAGGAGAGAGAGAGAGAGGGAAAGAGAGAGAGAGGATGGAAAGAATAGGTGGGGAAAATACTACAGTAGCCAAAGAAGGAAGACAACAGAAGGAAAGAGAAGAGAGGGAGGTATGGACAAAGGGAGAGGGGTCAAAGTGAGACACAGTGAGGGGAAATAAGAGAGAGAGTGGAGGAAAAGAAGGATCAAGGAGAAACAGAAGAAAATGAAAGGAGAAGGCGAGAAGACAAGAAAGGGAGAGGAGAAAAGACTTGAGTGAAAGGAGAGAAAGTAAGGAGAAAGAAGGAGACGGGGGAGGAGGAGTGGGGAAGTGAAGGAGCAAAAGAAAGAAAGATGCGAGAAGAGAGAGAAAGCAAGAATTGGAGAAAGAGAGAGAGAAAGGAAGGAAAAAAAGACTGAGATAAAGCGAAAGAGTGTGAACAGAGTTGTTTTGTGTTCCGATGATGGAGGCAGTGAGAATCAAAATGGGAGTGAAAAAAAAAAAAAATACAAGAAACAGAAAGATTTAGGAGCTAGGAAGTGAGAAAGTGAGTGAGAGGGAGGAGGGATGGAGAGAGAGACGAGGAGGAGGAGGGGGAGGACGCAGAGAGAGTGGATGTTTACAGCAGTAATATGTGGCCTGCTGTCTGTGTTTACGACACTGTGGAGGTTTGAAAGGTTTGGACACAAAACATGATGTACACTAGAAAAGGAGAGAGAGAGAGGAAGAGGAGGGAGGGAAGGAGAGAGAGAGGGAGGGGGAGGGAGAGACAGAGAGAGAGAAGGAGAGAGAGAAGGAGAGAGAGAAGGAGAAAGAGAGATTGAGGAGAGAGAGGGAGGAGAGGGAAAAGGAGAGAGAGAGGGAGACAAGAGAGAGAAGGAGAGAGGGAGGAGAGAGAGAAGAAGAGAGAGAGGAGACAGAGAGAAGGAGAGAGAGAGAGGGAGGGGGCAGAGGGAGGGGAGAGAGAGAGAGAGAAGAGAGACGGGGAAGGAGAGAGAGAGGGAAGGAGAAAGAGAGAGGGGGGAGAAGGAGGAGAGAGAGAGAAGAGAGAGAGAGGGAGAAGGAGAGAGAGAAGGAGAGAAAGGGGGAGAAGGAGGAGAGAGAAGACAGAGAGAAGGAGAGGGGGGAGAGAGGGTGAGAAGAGAGAAGGAGTGAGAGAGAGGGAGGAGAGGAGGGAGAGAAGGAGGAGAGAGAGAGAAGGAGAGAGAGAGGGAGGAGAGGGAGGGAGAGAGGGAGGAGAGAGAGAAGGAGAGAGGGGTAGAGATAGGGGAGGAGAGAGGGAGGGAGAGAGGGAGAGAGAAAGAAAGAGAGAGAAGGAGAGAGAGGGAGAAGGAGAAAGAGGGAGAAGGAGGAGAGAGAAGACAGAGAGAAGGAGAGAGGGGGGAGGAGGAGAGAGAGGGTGAGAAAGAGAGAAGGAGTGAGAGAGAGGGAGGAGAGGAGAGAAGGAGAGAGGGGGAGAGATAGGGGGGAGGAGAGAGGGAGAGAGAGAGAAGAAGAGAGAAGGGAGAGAGAGGGAGAAGGAGAGAGAGAGAGGGAGGGGGAGAGACAGAGAAGGAGAGAGAGAGAGAGAGGGGGAGAGAAGAGAGGGAGGAGAGAGGGGAGGAGAGAGAAGAGAGAGAGAGGAGAGAGGGGAGAGAGAGGAGAGGAGAAGGAGGAGAGAGAGGGAGAAGAAGGAAAGGAAGAGAGAAAGAGAGGAAGAAGGAGAGAGAGAAGGAGAGGAAGGGAGAGACAAGAGAGAGAGAGAGGAGAGAGGGAGGGAGAGAAGGAGAGAGGGAGAAGGAGAGAGAGAGGGAGGAGAGAGAGGAGACAGAGAAGGAGAGAGGGAGAGAAAGAGAGAGAAGGAGAGAGGGGGAGAGGGAGGAGAGACAGAGGGAGTGTATAACAGGATCAAACTGAGGAGAGTGTACTTGTAAGTTCTTTGTCTTATTCCTTCAGGGTTTTTGTTTTCTCACATTAACAATTCTACAGCAAAGCACTGCAACTACACATGTTTTACACATGATTCTTTCTTTCTGGCCTACATACAGTATTTATGGTTTTTGCTTATTATTTTTTCTCATGTAAATCCAATAAACTGTAATCACAACAGATTCAAGGCTTTGATAGTGTTACAATGCCTTTTTTTTTTTTTTTGTCAGAATGAGAGACTTACTCTTGTTAACAGCCAGCAACACAGACTCTGAAGAAAATGCAGATACAATGAAATGACATAAACATAATTAAGCATGTTTCAGGCCTTTTTAATATATTACGAAAAGCCAAAATGTAAAATAACCATGATTTTTGATTGAAGTCACATGGTGATTTTGTGTTAAAACACACAATCTATTGACTTCTATTGACTTCCTGTTTCAAACTGAGAACTGATAATAATATGTGATGTTGTTACAATGAAAAAGCGGAGCTTATCAGTTCTGCAGTTTTAAACAGGAAGTAAGTGGATCAGTTTCTGTTCGAAGCCATTTTAGATCATTTCTGTGCTTTGCAATGAACAAAAAGTGAATTCTTGATCACTTATGCCATAGCTGTTGTTTTTTTCTAAATATATAGAAACATTACCATAGATCTCCTTTAAATCATGTGTCTAAACACATAATTGATTGGTAAAGAATGCACTTTGAAATGTTTGCATTTTCTGCGCCCACGTTCAAGTCCGCACATTACTAACTTATTATACATTTTATTATTGAACTCTATTGTCTACTCTTCCACCTCACATACATTGCCATACTCTGTTTTATTCACGACATCGTTCAGACTCTGCTCAGAGCTCTCTCCTGACCTCTCCTCTGCTCCACAGCAGTGCGCGATCACACACACACACACCTTGGTAAGACCGTTAAATGAGGACCTCAGCACAACGGTGCCATATGGGGACCTCACTTTTCTGAGGAAATGACGTCACCATACCAGACTCACATTTTTTGTTTGAACATAGAAGCCCAGAAAAAAAGTGAACCAAAACTCAGTTGTTTTTTTATTTTTGAGTTTTTCATGCTTTTGGCAATTTATGGGGACTCGCAAGTCATGTACCACACACACCCACCAGATATTTTTTTTCTCCAAATCACAGAAAATTAAGTCGTATCTACTGTTTACCTACTTATTGGAGCTTGTTTAACTCTAACTCTATGAATGTTTGTTAAAAATGATCATTATTAGTATTTAAAACATAAACATCCTGCAATACCAAGTATGACCATGTGGGGGCGCTGCATATGGGGACTGGTGACACACACTTAGACAGAATTTATGAGGATCCAGTACCTCAGTGTGTCCACTAGGTTCATGCACTCACACTAAATCATGTTTAGGGTCCTCTGGGGACTTTTGAGAAAAAGGTCATGTGACCATCTCCTGGCTGTTTCCAGCCTATTAGCAGCATTGGGCCTGTGGGGACCTCAAATGAAGTCCCCAGGTTTAAGGTCCTGACATGGCCGTGTGCAAACAGGGTCAGGTCCCCACATGTCATGGCTTGCGAGAGCATGAAGCACAATCACACACACACACGAAGCACAATCACACACACACATTCACATAAAATACGTTCTGGCACACAATGAGCGACAACTCGTGTCTGCGTGCACCTTTTGTCAAGTTCTGTGTAGAAATGTGCTACGCTTCACCGCGATGATTCATCTGCAGAAGTGTTTGTTCATCAGTCGTTTTTGCTCAGAACTCAGAGCATAAACAACATATTTACCTGAAACAATGTGACTCGAGGCAGCAGTTTTGTTGCTGCATATGTCTGTCTGTCTGTGTCTCTTCTCTCTTATTCTCTCTCTCAAACCACCCCACCAGCACACCATTGACCGTAGCATCAGTTTTCTCTGAGACTGCACTGTTTTTTGGTTCTTTAGTCATACAAACTCTTCTTGAGCATTTTTGCAACATTAGCATATCAGACAAGATCGCTTAGATATTTTATCCTATGTACAGTATCTTCCTGTGCAGCCATTCGATTCAAGAGCTTGAAATATTTAAATACAAGAAAGAATGATTTGTCTTTTTCACTCTTCTCCTCCTCGTCTGACAAACTGTTTTATTTCTTCTTTCTTTCTTAAAAAAAACGCACAAATGACTTCTCATCATGGCCACATAATTCTCTTTTCATTTAAGCTCATTTATGAAAATATCCTCACGCTAATTCCCACTTTAGAGAGCAGTTAAGGCGCGTACATTTGCTCATTTCTCTCGTATTAATTGACAGTAAATTGCTTGTACCTTGTCAGATTATGATAGCTGCTTTGTGTTGACAGATCACACCCTCCTCCTCTCCTCTGCTGCTTCTTCGTCGTTTGGTCATTACCGCTGCGTCGTTCTTATGGCCTCATCTCGCTTTCTCACCAGGGGCCAGATAATTAACCTAATAAAACACTCTCTGTACGCCGAGGTAAATTGAATCGTTGAAAAGCAGAGTTAGCGGCTGGAGCGGTCTTTGGGGAAAAAGGTTTTAGCGCCGCCGTGGTTTGTCAAAAGAAACGTTTGAGATTAAAATAGTCCGGGAAATGTCAGGAGATTGGTGATAATGTAATGGCTTTATTGGACTGAAGTGTGGCCTCGGGCTGGAGACACCAAACATCAGCTCCGACGCTTTGTGTCAATAGAAATGATCGTTGGTTTTGTCTCTTTTGTGCTGCTGTTTTCTTCTCTCATAGATGTGTAAATAAACAGCTCTGGATTAACACTTTTGGAATGTTTTTAATTGTAATCAGGCATCTGGGAGGGCTGATGTGTTCCAGTAGAAAATGATAGCTGCCAGTTCAAAGCAAAGCGTGTGTAAATAATCTGGCTAATGCTAACCAGAGGTGAGGTGAGCAGTTTTTGTTTTCCTCCAAGGGTCATATGTGACTTCCAGTGGCCTCGTAGATTTCCTCATATCGGCTCCTCTCTCGTGCAGCTATGTTTGCCGCCACACTTGCTCATTTAGCTGTAAATCCACTCTGGGTTCGCCAAAAGTTTGGAAAGGACTTTGCTTGTAAGTGTTTGTACTTGTGCCTCGTCGCTGTTGTTAGACAAAAAATGAACAAACCCAGAGTGGCTCAAACATCTCCGTGGCAAATAATAAGCACACCCGCAATACAGTTTGCCGTTTCGTGGCGCACAAATTCCGCAGGGCTTGTCCGGTCAATCTTAACAAGTCCAGCTTTTCTTTAAAAGTCCGTCCTAAAAAGGCTTTACCTATAATTCACAAATGATTTCTCTCCCTTTAGCCACTGTGACAAAACTGCTCAAAACAACAATAATATTGCTTGATTGAGCACAGACCAATCAAATGCTGTAGTTACTGTTCGCCTTCGAGAAGGCCTTGGCGTCGTCGACGAAAATCTGATTGGTTGAAGCAACAGTTTGATACACACTTATTTAGCAGACGGTGCCTTCAAAACTGACTGTGAAGGCCTCGGGCAGATTTCACTGACCCTGACAACAACTGATGCTGAAATATGATTGGTTAAAACAATATAAAGCTGCGAAACGGTGGGAAATGCTACGAAGAAGCGATGAATAATTATTGAATTGATTAAGCATGCCACTAAATATGATTTATATCAGTTTGTTATTTAGATATTTTTAGGCCAGCAGAGAAGGCTTTGCAGGCCCTGATGGTCCACCAACTGATGAAATGTCAAAAACGTATGACCCTAACCCTAACCTAACCTAGGCTTTGTGATGTACTATTTTTATACCAATGACACCAGAGTACTCTCTTGAAACCTGCGCAGACACCAGAAGAACAGGCAAACTCCAAATACAGGAAACATGACTCCGACATGGTGAGCCCAGAGCACCGTGTCTCTGTGCTTTCTCTTCCTCTCTCTTTCCTTTGTCGTGGTAATGACCCATACACACATCTCGTCCTCTCTGAGCTGATGTTTGCATACAGACTTTCACACTACAGGAGACACAGCAGAGTCTCTGTCTTGCCTGAGCTGATGTCTACACACACTCACACACACATTTTGCACAGACTCACTCACACAGGCAGGAGACACAGCGGAGTCTCTCGTTATGTCTGATGTACTGTTCCTTTTACGGCGCCTCCTCCGACCGCGGCCACGCTCCGTTTGTCCGGGACAGTCTCACATTTACACACTGCTCCACAGCTCAGGTCTACATTACACTGAGGCGGAGGCAGCTGGTATTAAACTGTCAGATTACAGATGTGTCCCGGGGTTTAGGGTTCAAAACTGTTCAAAATCTGTTTTTGTGCTCTCATTAGTTCTACAGCAGAAATATACAGAAGTGATATTCAGATGTGTTGCCCTTAGTTGCTGTTCTGTTTGAGCGCCCCAGGGCTCCACTTTAGGTCCCATGTGGTTCTCTCTGTACTTGTTGTCATAAAGTCTTTAGCCAGGCAGAGTTAAACTTTCCACAGCAGATATATAGAAACCAACTGTATTACAGACATTAAGATGTGGTTAAGACAAAATCAGGTTTCCATTCTTATGCAAGCGCCATTTAAATATGGAAAATAGTCTAGACTGGAAGAGGGACCTCTGTGGTCTCTTAGGTTCTCCTTTGATCCCTCTTCAGTTCTCACTTCTGGTTCTTTCTGGTTTGTCTTCTGATTCCTCCTCAAGTTCCCCTCTCTCTGATCCATCCTCTAATATGCACATCGCTTCTGCTGCACTGCCCCAAGGCTGCTGCTGTCACTGAATTGGGCTGAGATTGAATGGAAACCATTACTCGTCTGGTCCATTCGCTGGTTCGCTCTTCTGGTTCATCCTGTTTCCTCCTCCAATCCCCTCTCAGCTCCCTCCTCCGGTTTCTTCTCTGGTCTGTCCTTTGGTCCCTCCTTCACTTCCTCATCAGCCCTCTTCCTTTGGTCCTTCTACTGGTCGCTTCTGGTCTTTTTGATCTTTTAAATCCTCAAGTCCCTCCTCTGGTTCCTCCTCAGCTTCTCTCCTCGGTCCGTCCTCTGGTTTCTTCTCTGGTCTGTCTCTTTGGTCCCTCCTTCAGTTCCTCCTCAGCTCCCTCCTTAGGTCCTTACCCCTGGTCTCGGTTTTTGTCTTTTTGATCTCTTGGTCCCTCAGGTCCCTCTCGGTGCGGACTCTTATTGATCCAGTCTCAGGTCCAGACTCTAGATGAGGCCAATTGTTCACTGGTCCAGAACGACATGTTTCTGAGACTGAAGCAGGACTGGACCTGATCGATCGATCTAAGAGAGACAAGTGAGAGAGAGAAAGGACAGAAGAGAGACAGGGGAGAGAAGCGAGAAAGGTGGAAAGAGAGACAGGGGAGAGAGGTAAGCGACATGGGGGTAGAGGTGATAGAGGTTTTTCCAAGTTGGTTACAATGCTTCTCACTCCTGTTTTCCATACAACCTCACAGTTTATGCCTGAAATGTCTTTTGTAAGCAGAGAAGTAAGTTTGTATCACTAGTGAGGGCCCCAAATAAATAAAAAATCACAATTTATGGACAAAGAGTACAGAGACAAACAGATCATGATGGAGTGGAAGTGGGACAGACAAAGGAGGAGAGAGACAGAAAGAGTCAGGTATTGACAAGTGGTTCTCTTCTGGGACACGCAGAGAGGAGCAAACAGGATCGATGAGAGACGGACAGGTGTAGGGACAGTCCTGTTGTCTCTTCTGGGACAGAGGAGGGTGAACTTCATGGTCAGTGGAGTGTTCAGGTGAAGACACGTGATGATTTCTGTAAACATCAGCAGATCGAACGCACGAACCTCAGAGGGAAAACAGAGCAGAATGAACAAGTCAGAACAGAGGATTTGTCTCATTTAGAAGTCCAGTCTGAGCCCTAAATCTTAAAGGGTATAACAGAGAGATATTTCAGGTGCAAACCCAAAAATAAAGTTATTCTAGTGACAGAGAGAGCGTAGTAGTTGTAATTAGGGATGTCAAGATTAACCGTTTTTTCAATAATCACAAATATTTCCCCCCACGGTAGGTTGTTCATAGAAGTTTTACAACTCACGGTAACTGCAAACACGTCTTTGCCTCTTGACGTGACCGCCGTACGTGGGCAGCACCAGCGGAGAACAGCGTGTGTCGTCAACTCACCGCTGACTTGAAAGGAGCTGATGTTAGCAGAGGAAACGGTGCTTCAGGAGATGGGATCCATCCAAAGAATCAAACCGGGGGATGTTTTAAAGATGACCAGGGCTTTGTTTGGGCTGATAATACACAAAACGTGTCATAGATACAGTCGGCAACGCGTCACTGTTGTGGGGAAAACATCTGCGTCTCACATAATAAGAATGGGAAGCTAAACTGTTTACCTCTTTAAGACGTTTTCTGGCAAATAAATGTATTTAGCACAACTAATTCAAGTCGAGTTACAACCGAGTTTAAACGGAGGTTACTGAGATGTTGTTATGTCAGAAAAGTAAACAAAAAAAAGATGCTAAAAGACGCCAGGCGGCGCTAGCATCACGTTAGCATTTAGCTCGCAGCTACCGTTAGCATTGCTAGATATATTTACATACTTGGAAGGTGAATCACTTTATTTCTCCTCATGTCTTCGTGTCTGTATTTGACACAATATATCTCCTAACGTCCATGTTTGCTGTTGTAGTTTTTGAGCAGTGACTGATAAAACTGCTGTTCTGATTCCATGTTAACTTTCGAGGTCCGTTAGTGGGAGTGGCCTTTGACGCCGACTCTATCTATTGAAAAGTTGCCGCTAAAAGTGCTAACACATTTAACATGATCCAGCATATTTGATACGATCATCCCTCGTCCAAGTAAAGGTAAAGAAACAACGTAAATCCTTTAAACGAAGCGCTCCAGAGAGAATCACACAGCTCACGGCAAAAAATAAACGAGTATTTATGCTTCATTTGACATAAACTCTGATCTGAAAGTAAAACGAAAGCAGAAGATGCGTCACGTGACAGGCAGCTGGGAAAACAAAACGTGTGGATGACGTCACCTAAATGTCACACATTATATATTATTAGTTTGTAATCGAACCCTCATTGTAAGTATCTTGAGAATATCAATCATTAAAGGGCCACTGATGTTTTATTTTATTTATTTTTTAATGTGTGATTAATAATCTATTTAAAACATTAAATTCATAATTATGATTTTAATTTTACATACTATTTTTGTTATAAATCAGTGTGTTGTCACTGTCAGCTAATCTGATCCCATTAAAGTTTTTTTTGTTTTTTTCATTTGTTTATGTCGATAATCGCAAATAATCGCACAATCGTCATTTTTTCTTTTGCTATAATTGTGACTCTAAAATTGAATATCGTGACATCTCTAGTTATAATCATTCTGAGTGTTTAATCCTGCTCTAACACTGCTTCAAGTTTGGTCAGTGAGATGTTCTTCTGTGACATGTTTAGGATGTTCCCCTGCCACGGCCCAAAGTCAGACGGACAGGCTCTGGTCACTGAATGAATGAATACAAGGGATGGGACGTTATGAAACTAGTGCTGAATGGTTCTATACTGTAGTGCTGGTTTTGTTGGTTTGATCCTCGTATGTCCCTTCATTTGGTTAGTAAAGGGTTAATTCCACCGTCATTTCTCAGTCAGAGGAAGTAAACGGCAGCATATGGAGCTCAAGAGTTGAAGATTGTCCTGGTCCAGGAAGTGTCCCATTATAAACTCGATTAGGTATTTTGAACAGTTGAAATATTCGTATTTAAAAGCATGTGGAGAGCTAGCCAGCTGCACTAACTCAGATGCTTAGAGTTTAAAAAGCACATAACATATACTAGGACTGGGAAAATTAATGTGCGATTAATTATTTTCTTTAATCGCGTCAAATAAATTAACGCATCGATTAATTTTACCTTCTGCCTTTTCTTTCCTTCTGTACGTGTGCTGTGACATGCGTGGTCGTGCGTGTCGTTTTGAGACACCATCGCCGTGATCTGCCGCATCTAACGCGGGCCGTCCCGTTCTCCCGCGGGCCGTCTCGCGAAGAAAAAAACAAAGAAAAAAAATGTGATTACCGTATTTTCTGGATTATGAGCCGCTACTTTTTTCTTGAGCTTTGAACTATGTGGCTTATAAGCAATGCAGCAAAATGATAGATTCTCATAGACTTACTATTAACAAGTGCGGCCTATATATTTACTTATCTTTTTCTTACTTAAATCTAGTGGGTGCGGCTTATATTCAGGTGCGCTCAATAGGGCAGAAATTACAGTAGTTGCGTTTAACAAGGGTATAAGAAAATCAAAAATGAATCGCGACTAATTAGTTGTGTTTTTTTTTTATCGATTCCCAGCCCTAAATATAACATAAAGATTTGTCAAAACATCTGCATAACTTTGTGGTTTCTAAAGAAATGGATTTAAGATGAAAAATGTTTTTCTTTTGCTCATAACTCACACAGAGGAAGTGGAATATAATGTTTATTAAGGACAAAGTACAATTACATTAAGCTCAGTGGCAGAGATGCTTGCACCAGATTGTAGCTTACAGCTGATCTCCATCTGTAGTCCTGGAGAGGCACATTGAACATGTTTTTAGATGTAGGAGGAAAGCGGTAGTACCTGGAGGACACGAGGAGAACATGCAAACTCCACATAGAAAGGCCTTGGGTGGCCCGGGAGTCGAACCCAGAACCTTCTTCTATGAGGCCAGAGTGCTAACCACTGCGTGTTGCCCAGAGCACTGAGGATATGTTTTAACTTTTGTTCATGCTCCAAACGAGAACATTCAGACATTCCGAACAGTGTTTTCTGAGGCTTAAGGAGAGAGAATAGTAACAAACACAACTCCAGCTGATAACAGAATTAAACACTCAAACAAGTCCATTTAAACAACACGTGGCCTTTAAAAAGAAACCAAACATTCTTCATGAAATATCAAAGGTTCACTCCAAAAGTTCCGTTTCCAAAAGCCAAACAAACCATTTCCAACTTGGTGACAGTGAAGAAAAACACCGTGATTGATATTTTAACGACAAAATGTAGCGTTTTAATCAAGTAACTTTTAATGCACTTTTGTGTCAGTCTCATTGAGTTTGAATCACGCACAAATCGGATTAGCATTTATGAAAAATCACTTTGAGACGCGGAGTGACAGAGGAACCACGCTGGGCCCAAATTACCTTCTCTCCGTCGCCAGTCAAACCCAACGCGCCGCTTTGTTTGACATTTGAAAACGTTTATTACATTTGCCACTAAAAGCGCGCCGTTTCCACACAACTTTGAGTGTTACGGCGAAGGCTACGTGACGACGGAGGGCTGTGTTTGAAGAAGAATAAGAGTTAAAGCTCCGTTAAATGAGCAGGATTATGTTCCGTACGCAGATGATCCTCGTCTGAATCAGCTGTCTCTGTGTAAAGACCTGACGAGCTCAAAGTGCTAAACACAGACTGATGGGGGATGATAAAGTTTTCAAATGTTCAAGTTAAATAGTGTCTCTGTGAATCGGAGTGGAACGCTAAAAGTTTCTCTTTCAAGAATCACCAAGTTAAGAGGTGTTTGTAAATGATTGAGATAATATTATTAAATGATTAGATAGTATTTTAAGAATGAACTAACAGTAACTAATCCTTTACTTCCAGTCCCTGTTTTAAAGTGGTGAAGATTTGGTGATTAGACCTTCAGCCTTTCTGGAAAAGTGAGTTAGGTTAGCTTAATGGCATCGTATTAAAAAGACAGAGCCAGACCTTCCTATACGCAGACTATGCAAGGCCCTGCCTATGTGGTGAGTGTGTTTTTCCAAGCACTGGAAAAACACGCTCACTGAAAAAACACAATCACTGGAAAAACACGCTCACTGAAAAAACACAATCACTGGTAAAACACACTCACTGACACAATCACTGGAAAAAGGTTGTTCAGTGAAGCAATGCACAAATCTCACATTCACACAACTGAGCAGAGTATATATATATATATATATATATATATATATATAATATATATATATTATATATATATATATATATATAAAAGCCAAAAAAGCATGAATGAAAGCGCCCGCTCTGCTGCAGCTGCTCGCTCTCATAAACACTCCACAAACAGAGGATCTGCTCTGTTGCTGCTAGCGCTTTAAATATGAGGAAGTAAGCGGTGTAGACAGCTGGACAGAGACGAGTCTGAGCTCCGTCTGAGTGTTTAAATCATCCAAAAAGACCCAAGAACCACGGAGCTACGTGTTGTTAAAGACTTCAAACCGTTCACATCTCATTAAATATGCGCACGGAGATTCAGCGCTAGATCAGCGGCGATGCGCGAACTTTTACACACGTGTTTGTGATGTTTACTTTGAAAACGTTAAAAACGGCCTTGTTTCACTTCCCACTGTGTATTTAGTGACACTGAGCTGGTTTAACCAGGACTATCCAGAACTAGACCAGGTTTTCAAAATGTTAGTTACCTAGTGTAACTATAGTTCTATGAGTAGCTAAAATTATATATCTAAGCCAAAATACCACAAAATGTGCAGGATTGTACACTTTACAAAATAAAGAAGCTTAAATATACTTAAAAAAAATCATCTTTTGGAGAAAAAATAGCTATTTATTGAACTTTGTATGTAAGGTGCGGTTAATCGCGATAAATCGCAGCTCAACCATGCGATTAATTGCGATTAAATATATATATATACTTATATTTGGGGTTTTTTTAGATACAGCAGAGGTAATTCAGACTCTATAAAGGTATGTGACTGACCTGCTCTGCTGTGGATCTCTCCATCACTGCCACAGATCAATCCTCATCCATTATTAAACATCTGTATTTCTGATGAAGCTGAGACTGGTGTGTGAGAGAGTGTGAGTGTGAGACCAGGACCAGGATCAAGGACTGTGTGTGTGAGAGAGATCAGGACCAGGGACTGTGTGTGAGTGTGAGACCAGGATCAGGACCAGGGACTGTGTGTGAGTGTGAGACTAGGACCAGGACCAGGGACTGTGTGTGTGTGTGTGAGAGACCAAGACCAGGATCAGGGACTGTTTGTGAATGTGAGACTAGGACCAGGATCGAGACCAGGGACTCTGTGTGTGAGACCAGGATCAGGGACTGTGTGTGAGACCAAGACCAGGACCAGGATCAGGGAGTAACTGCAAATCTTGGGAGCTGCAAAAGTAAAACAAAAAGTAAAACGCCTAAATTGTATTTTCGTTTTGGTTATTTTCTCTTCGACCTGGAAACATTTTTAATTCTCTGACTAAAAGGTGAGTTTCTTGTTTCAGGACCATGGACAGTTCACAGTTTTACCAGGTGTTCTCTCACAAACTGAAACGTAAAAAGTGATACTTTACACTAAATCTACTTCTTTGCTCCTAAAGTGTGTCTGTTGTGACTAAAGTGTATTGTTTATTACTCTGAGTCAGTCAGATTGTGTTTCAAACGTGTGTCTCACTGCAGTGGCCTGTGTCATTTACACTTGGGACATATATTTTCCCACACTTCAGACTCCTCGTGCTCGGCTCACACAGCTCCGACAGCTTTAACAAAGGTCTCATTTTGAAGATATTTCTCTCACATTTCCTAACTCTTAAACAATGTTTAGTCTAGTTAGTTTAGTCCGGGGGTCGGCAACCCGCGGCTCTAGAGCCGCATGCGGCTCTTTGGCGCCCCCCTTGTGGCTCCCTGGAGCTTGTCTAATAAATGTAAAAGTGGAAAATTGTGTGAATATATTTTTTGTTTTAATATATTTTGTGTAGGAGAAAAATATGTCAAACACTTACAAAGTTTTCCGATGCTGATTAACGTGTAGAATAAATATTTAATTTCAACATTCCTGTCAACGAAGGTTTACGTCATAGATGGGCGACACGTGTTTCTTTCAGGTCCGCGGTTCTGCGCGCTGCTGTAAACAAACCGCCAGGTGCGTCGGGCCATGGCTCCAAAAGCGAAAAAGAGAGAGACTGAACAGCGGATTCAACAGTTTTTGGACCGAATCATTTGCTTTCATTGCAAATGTGGAAGCTTTATCGCAACCAGGAAGGTAACAAGCGGGGAAGCTAGCTGTTCATTGACGATGAAGACTCGAGATCAACAACAAGCAGCGCGGAGGAAAAGTTACCCAAAGAATGAATGAAGGACTGTTTTTAATGCACGAAGACACCGAATTAACACATGGAGTTTGTGGAAAATAAACTGGATTTAGCGGAAAGAGATGTGTGGGACTGTGCGTCAGGTAAGAGGCTACACTCCAGTCACATCGCATTGTTGAACGTCAAATGAACACAATACTTATTGCAGATGATTTAGTGAGACTTCAAGAGCTGATTTATGCAGAGTTTAGTCATGTTTTGATCTGCGTCGTGTAGTTTTACTTCATATCAGCGCAGCGCAGCCCTTCGCCTCAGCGTAATCTTAAACAGGAGCGGGATGGACAAACGTGGCCCGCGTCTGTTTGTGGTGTCTAACTGTTATTAATTACCCCCCAAAAGTGCCACTTGTAGTCCGCGGTGCGATCTATACGTGTTTTTCCCTCCTAACAAATGTATTTTGGCTTGTGTGACTTACATTTTGGAGCAACTTGTAGTACGCTAATCATGAATGTTAATTTTGTTACATTTTGATAACAGGTTGTTAAAGCTAATATAGACACTTACAGCATGTGTTGTATTCATTGTAAGATTTTTATAAGGCTTTTAATTTTTTGCGGCTCCAGACAGATTCAGTTTTTGTTTTTTTGGTCCAAAATGGCTCTTTGAGCATTTTGGGTTGCCGACCCCTGGTTTAGTCTAACCTTCCCCTCACTTGACACTCTACCTGTGTTACCTCTCGCCCGCCCAGGCCACCATCGCTCTGATTGGTCAGAAATGGTCACAAACTCACGTTTTTGACGTTAGACTAGTGGGAGGAGTGAGCCCATACACAGGAAATGATAAAGAAAAAAAAAAACTTTTTTTGGAATCAATGTTGAAAACAATGAGCCACTCTCTTGAACTCATCTTCTAGTTCAGGGCTGGGCAATTCAAATCCAGAAAAGCAGAGGGCTGGAGTACGACCTTTGGTGCAACATATTCTCATGATAGCAAACACATTTCTGCAAAATATAGACAATATAATGAATTATTTCAGAGTAAGACTCATTGAAAATAGCTCCACATTAAGTAAAGTTTAATAGACACTGTGGGCAAAAAAACACAACTCAGTTTTACTGTAGCAAAAGAAAGAAATGTGTTTATTAGAATAGAAAAAAAAGAATTATTTGACACTAATACTATTAGTGTTTGGATAGGCTGATGCAACAGTCTCAAACTGTACTGATATCAGACTTTTTGTTTTTCTCAAAAGCATACCAGGGGCCTCATTAAAAGAGTCAGAGGGCTGCATTTGGCCCCCGAGCCACAGTTTGCCCTTTGACCATTCATATTGTCACAGTCTAATTAAGCTTCTGCTTACTTTGCCCACATCAGGACAGTGTTCACTCTGTCACCTCTCTGTCATTACTCCAACTTCTCTTTTTCCCTTTCTTCTGTCTTCCTCTTTTCAGTCATTTCATCACATCATATCTTTCTCCTCTTCTGCTTCTCTCTTTCGTTCTCTTCTCGTTCCCTCCCTGAGTTTCAAATGAATTCCCACAGTCTCCCACACTCTCTCTTTTTGTCCACAGACTCATTTTGCCCCGACAGGATTACCTCTTCACCTCTCTCCTCCCTCCTCCTCTCTCTCTTCCCCTGTTCATCTCATTCAGCATAATGTCCACTCCTCTCCTCTCTCCTCTCTCGCCTGCGGGTCGCCCTATAATTACTCTATCCAGACCCTCCTCCTGCTCCGGCGCGATCATCTTTTTAAATTTATTTGGATTGATTTGTGTCAGACTTAACTATGCTTTGGGCCGCGGGTCGATAAATAAACGTCGATACTTGAATGTTTTCCTGTGAAGCGTTATTAAAAAATA
>CM076407.1:15703140-15753315 GCA_038363315.1 Mugilogobius chulae
CTCTACCTCTCCCGCTTTCTTTCCCCTCAGGCCCTCTACCTCTCCCTTTCTTTCCCCTCAGCCCTCTACCCTCTCCCTCTTTCTCTCCCCTCAGCCCTCTACCTCTCCCTCTTCTTTCCCTCAGCCCTTAACCTCTCCCTCTTTCTTTCCCCTCACCCTCTACCCTTCCTCTTCTTTCCCTCAGCCCTCTACCTCTCCCATCTTTCTTTCCCTCAGCCCTCTTACCTCTCCCTTTCTTTCTCTCCCCTCAGCCCTCTACCTCTTCCCTCTTCTCCGCCTCAGCCCTCTACCTCTCCCTCCTTGCTTCCCCTCAGCCTCTACCTCTCCCTCTTTCTCTCCCCCCAGCCCTCTACCCTCCTCCTTCTCTCGCCCTCAGCCCTTCTACCTCTCCCTCTTTCTTTCCGCCTCAGCCCTCTACCTCTCCCTCTTTCTCTCCCCCTCAGCCCTCTACCTCTCCCTCCTTCTCTCCCTCAGCCCTCTCCTGTTCGTCTGTCCTCCTTCAGCCTTCTCTGCTCTCTTCTTCCTTCAGCTCTTTCTTGCTCTCTTCCTCTCTCCCCTCAGCCTCATCCCTCTCCACCTACAGGCCTTTCTTATCCCCTTTTCTCTCCCCCTTCAACCCCCCCCCCTTCTCTCCCCCTCAGCCCTTACCTCTCTCCTTCTCTCTTTCCCCTTCACTCCCCCCTACCTCCGTTCTCAGCCCTCTCTCTCTCTCACCTCCTCTCTCCGTCAGCCCTCTCTTGTTCCCCCTTGCTCCCTCTCATGCCAGAGTTGTCACAAATGCCAAAAATGTCAACTCGATTTTGATACAAAAGAATAAACTAATCGTTACCACAATGAGAACTAGAATGCCCTTTCAAGAAAGTTAATACACTGGACTGACATTTTCAACACAAAATGCAAGTTTATAATCAAACATTTTAGTTTCAAACCAGGTTGATAGAACTCAGGATTGTTTAGATCAGTGATCCCAAAGTAAGGGTCGGGACCCATTGTTGGGTCGTGAAGCAAAATCTGGGGGTCACGAAATGATTTCAAGATGTAATTTTACTATGACTTAAATAATTTAGCAGCGTGCTTGACTGGAAATTGGCATATAAAGCAACAATAATTATATATGAATACCATTTAGCCCAATTTCAATGGTTTCCAATTGAAATTTTAAGACATCCATTTCATTCTGCTGTGGGGTCGCGAGTTGGTTACTTCAATACTTTGTGGGTCCCCGGTCTGAAAGTTTGAGAACCACTGGTTTTAGATTAACATGATCCGTATTTGTTCTATGAGGATCTAATTTCATCCCCAGTTTTAGCACTGATTTGCAAGATTTTGACCTCTATTTTTACTTAGAGCTTTGCCACGCCCGCTGTAGTCGACCAAATCAATTTCTTTGGTCGACTACAGCCCTACTCCCTTCCCCTTCACATCAGGAAACTAACTTCTAAAAGACTGTTCAAATCTCTTACAACCTAATGATTGCACTTTCTCTCGACTTGTTTGTTGTTTGTCTATGTGTTCTCATTTAAAGGTCTTTGCGTTACCTTGAAAAGCGCTATATAAACTGATGTATTATTATACATCTGTAATCGATCTCTGTTCCAACCTCACCTCTCCAGCTGAGGTGGCTCCGAGACATGTTCCTCTGCCTCCTGGACAAAGTTTCCCTGGAGAAGTGTTCATGTCCAGAGAGAGGGTCCAAGACACATTGATCTGGACTGGCCTGGGCACACTTCAGGACTCTCAGGACACTTCATGACCTCCTGCTCAGGACTACTGCCTCCTCGACTGACTACGGATAAAACTGAAGAAACTATGGAATAAATGAGAACAGCTACAGCTATGATTCTCTAAGAGTTGAAAGTCAAACGATTCTTTTCTGTTTTGATTTTTAAATATATTTTTGCCAATAAACATGTCAGTGTCTAGATTCTCATCACAACTAATTCCTCCAAATGACTTTTATGGAAACATCATTCCTCCGTCTGTTCCCCAAAACAATGATCAGAGTTTATCGACACAACGATGGACGTTTGAGAGGATTTATGACGTGTGATGTTTGCTTTGTTCTCTGCAGCAGACGTTGTGCCCTCGAGCAAGAACACAACTTGTATGAATCACTTGTAAAAGTCACTCACACTTGGAGTTGTTGTGGAGGTGAAAGGCCGACACATCCAGATCACTCTGCGCTGCTTTGTCTGTACAAATACACTTTATAATAGTTTTGTTCAATCTTTCATTTCTGTAGCTACATTTTATGAAGCTAAAGAATGATATGTGCATTGGACAAAATACAAATGTGTTCTTATTAATTGGTACTAAAGAAATGTGTTACAGTGACATATTCAAGTCTCAAAGGAAGCCAAGGATCAGTTTCTCCAGAGAAGTGCAGGCCTCATCCGACTGGGACCTCAGAACAAGCACATAAAGACTTTAGTTTCATTTAAATAGATCCCCTTAAGAAAGTTTCACAGTTATTGTTAATTTATTTATTTAGGTCGTGGAATCTTCTTTCCAGTCACAAGCAATAAAACAAATGTCCCTGACATCGTTAACACAGACAGTTAATGTGCTCGTGCAGAAGCTCAACATGCACACATCAACATTGACAACACTGATTAATAAAGCATGAACAAAGAAATAACAATTCATGAACACATCATTAATTAATGGATGAGTGCTTAGTAACTTAACTGTGCTTAGGTCTTTGCACTGGCTTCCAGTGGCTCAAAGAATTGATTTTAAAGTAGCCCTTCTGGTGTTTAAGTCTCTCCATGGCCTAGCTCCCATGTATAAATCTGATATGTTGGTTCCTTATGAACCATCTCGGCCTTTAAGGACCTCAGAAACTGGTCTCCCAACACAGTCTCACTAGATGGCGTACTTTTACCACAACACAAAAACAGTGTATTTTGACCACGAGTTCACAGCTGTTTTTAGTACTTATGTTACGCCGTGCATTTAGCACGATATGAAAAAGAGTAAAAATGACACGAGATTTCACAGCGTCAAAATAGGACGAGTTTTGGTTGTCCACGTGGGGACGTTTTCTTCAGGTGAAACGGGTAAGTTTAGGCATAAAGTTACTAAAATTGTAAGATTAGGTCTGGGCTTGAGGCAGGTTAAGATTAGAATCAGGATTTCATTAATATTCATAAATAAGAACACGTCTTAACATACCACCATTGAAATGAATGGGGCTGTGACGCGTACTATAATTACACAAAACAGCTGTGAAGTCGTGCTAATCATACGAATTTGCATGTTGTGTAATGTCGTGGTAAATGTACGCTTTCTTGTGAGATCGGGCCCGTCTCCTGCTGGTTCCCAGAGTCAGGACTAAACACGGTGAATCAGCGTTTCAGTTTCATGGTGCAAAAGTGTGGAACAGTCTCCCTGAAGTCGTTAGACAAGCTCCGACACTAACCATGTTCAAATCCAGGCTTAAAACAGCTCTGTGTCATGTATTCTATTCTTCTTTATTTTATTTAAATGTTATTATATATGGTTTATTTTTATGATTATTCATATTCATTCATTTTATTAATGCTGTTTTTACAATTATTTGTATTTTAATGATGTAAAGCACTTTGAATTGCTTTGGTATGAATTGTGCCCTTTAAATACATTTTGATTGATATGGATTGATTGATAGCTGCTCACTTACACGCGGAGTAGCTGATTTACACACTGCATACACAGTTTAGGTTTTAAATCTGCAATATGGCTTAAAAAACACACAGCCAATCAGAGAGCTGCATTCAGCTCCTGATTAGAACAAAAACTCTCTATTGTTAAATACAGACTGTACTCAGTGGGTCTCCAAAGTTCTTCATTTGTCATGTACTTTTTAGTGGAATGCACAAAGGTTACTCATTTATAACTAAAAAAAAGTTAGTTACCCCAACTTAAAGAGCTAAGGTTAGGATTTAGGGTTGAGTAATTAAGTTGTTACTGTTCATTAACATTTCATTTCTTCATGAGCAATTAACCAATTATTCATTCTTTATTAAGGATCTATACAGTTATACAGTTATTATAAAGTGATACTTTACTTTTAGACAAATCTGAACAGTGTGAGAAGATGTCCAAAAGAATCCACCAGCACCAGTAAACCTCCTGAGTGAGTGTGTGTGTGTGTGGGTTAAGACTCTGCAGACGTGTGGCAGTGAGAGGAAACAGAAGGGACAGCGCTGTGATTGGACCGACCTTTGGGGAAGTATGTTTAAGTTTCTCCAAAGTGCTCCGTGACATTTGAACAGTGACAGAGACACGGAGCATGTCCCGCTGTTACAGGTGTTTGGAGACGTTTAGAGCCGAATTAGACCAGGGAGAGTTGTTCTGCGCTGAGTTTAAAGGTGTAACAGGGAGATGAAAAGGACACACACTGTACAAGCAGCATAGGACTGAATAAGTCTGTTACATGTAAACGTTCTAAGATTCAGTGTGTCAAAGATTGTTCTGGCAGAAATCACCTCGTTTGACTGTGTGGAAGCTGTCTTTTAATCTCGTAGCCTGGACGAGCCGGATCTCACAAGAAAGTGTACATTTACCACGACATTACGGAACACTTCAATTGTGTATGATTAACTTCACAGCTGTTTTTTGTAATTATGATAATCATCGCAATCCCAGTTCATTTCTATGGTGGTTGTTAAGACGTTTCTTATTTATGAATTTAACCAAATCCTGATCCTAATCTTAACCTGCTCCAAGCCCCAGACCTAAACGTACACATTTTAGTAACTTGAAGCCTAAACTTACAAGTTCACCTAAAAAATCATCGCTTAAATCAAATTTTGTGTATTTTTATCTTTTTCATATCATGCTAAATGTACGGCGTAATCATTAGTACTCAAAAAATGCCTGTGTTATGGTAAATATTACGCTACTGTGAGACTGTGTTACCTGCATTTGGGTTATGGTGAGGAAGTAGTAATCTTTACTTGTAAGTATTGCTCTTTCACAGACACAGAGTCACAAAGGCTAAAGTATAAACAAGTGTGTTTCTGTGAGATTAAAATGCAAATGAAAGACACAGTCCTCTATGCGGTATTTGGATCATTGAGAATACGCACACTCAGAACTGGCTGCTGAACATTTCAATCAGAGCCTGCCGACTTTACAGCGGTGACCCACATGCATGGCCATGAGGAAGAGTGCCCGGAACCGTTTTGGCACAGTCAAAAGTACAAAGTAGACACAACCGCACTAATCTAACCGGGACTGCCAGTATGCTGGTGTAGGAGAGCACAACTCAGGCCTTTGTGTATATGTCACCCGTACTAATATAAGTGTAATCGCTGCGTTCACACGGACACTTATTTGCGTCTAAATTCGACAAACGACTGTGCAAATTCAACCCGTTATTTCTTCTGTTGACGCGCTCATTAAGCTTCTAAGCTGCGCGCGTTTTGTGGAAAAAAGAACTTTCAACGCCCCAAAGCGCTTCGAGTCCCGCTTGTTTACAGCTTTGTTTTGCTCGTATCCACCACTGAATATTTACATTGGACGCTGTCCGGTCTGAACGCAGCATAAAACAAAGGTTGAAGCCACATGGAACATTTTCGTAGGTTTAACGGGCAAGTTACGGCTTCACGTACTAAAAGGGTCTTGGCAGGTTAAGATAGATTTCATTAATATTCATAAATAACACACATCTTACAACCGAAATGAACTGAGGCTGCAACATGGGTCACATGTATGCAAACAGTCCTGAAATCGTGCTATCTCCACCACTGAATGTCCTGTTACCTGATGTCCATGGCTTGTTTCTGTGCCGTATATCACACGTATGACTAATGTGAAGCCCTCTCCTACACAACTTCTCCTCTCAGGTAAAAGTTGGCCCCGTGTGTGAGGAAAGTGCTCGTCTGTGCTCCTCTTCACAAACACTGGGCTGATATTGGAGTGAAGCCATGACACCAGCTCCGTCCCTGATGCAAATGTGTGCAGATGCATTACCATCGCGCCGGGAGATAAGCGCGTCCGCGGCCTCTCACCTCCAGCGCGCGGTATTTTAGCCCCACACGGAGAGCGCCGCACATTAGACCTGTACTTATGCCTGAAACCAGACACTTGACACCGATGAGCGGGGCTGTGAGAGGGAGAGGAGGAGGAAGAGGAGAGAGGTGAGCTGAGAGGTGGAGTGAGCAGGAGAGTGGAGGAGAGGAGGTGAGCGGGAGAGGTGGAGGAGCTGGAGAGGTGGAGATGAGGAGAGGAGGAGAGGGAGGCAGGAGAGGAGGAGGTGAGCAGAAGAGGTGAGAGTGAGCTGGAGAGGTGGAGGAGGAGGAGAGTGGAGTGGGAGTGGAGAGGAGGAGGTGAGTGAGTGAGGCTGTGACAGCAAGAGGGTAAGCAGAGAGGAGGAGAGTAAGCAGAGAGGTGGAGGGTGAGAGGAGGAGGTGGAGGAGAGTGAGGAGGAGAGGTGGAGGAGGAGAGCAACAGGAGAGGTGGAGCAGGAGAGGAGGTGGAGGAGGTGAGCAGAGGAGGTGGAGAGGTGACTGGAGAGGTGGAGGAGGTGAGCTGGAGAGGTGAGGAGGTGAGCGGAGAGGTGGAGAGGGAAGGAGAGGAGGAGGGTGGCGGAGAGAGGTGGTCAGGGTGAAGAGTGGAGAGAAGGAGGAGGTGAGCAGTGAAGAGAGGAGGAGGAGGTGAGCAGGGGTGAGCTGGAGAGGAGGTGAGACGGAGGAAGGAGGAGGAGGTGAGCTGGAGAGTGGAGGAGGTGACAGGAGAGGTGGAGGAGAAGAGGAGAGGAGGAGGAGGTGAACACTCTTCACAGGTCAGATCTGGATTCAGAATGAAACTGTGTAAAATGAACAGTAGGTATATTTAGTCTGATTTAATCTATGGAGCTCAGAGCCCAGTCACCCACTTTACCATAAGAGGTTCATTTGACCCAAACATTTCCTCTGGAATCTCAAACCTTTGATTCTTATCAATTTTACCAAGGATGAAAAATCGTTGGAAAACTTCAAACACTGTTCAAAGTTTGCAGCGATTGAATCGAAAGGTCAGAATCTAGCTCGATCTCCAAGAAAGTGAACATTTACCACAACATTACAGAACTTTAAAATGACGTATGATTAGCACGAGTTCACGACTGTCCTGCGTAGTTCATTTCAATGGTGGTTGTTAAGACGTGTTCTTCTTTATGAATATTAACAAAACCTGATTCTAATCTTAACCTCCCCAAGCCCCAGACCTAATCTTACCCATTTTAGTAACTTGAAGCCTAAACTTACCTGTTTAGCTTTTCATATTGTGCTAAATCTACGGCGTAACATAAGACGCAAAAAAGGCCTGAAATCGTGCTCAAAATACGCTATGTTTGTGTCGTGGTAAATGTACGCTTCACTGTAATTGTTGAGGTATTCTGTGTTGTGACGTGTCTTAAGGATGTTCGAGTTGCTGTTAACAGCCTGCTCTGTCTGGTGAAGGTCTCTGGAGAAGTCAATCCCATGTGTAGTTGTCAGTTGTTGTTGTTTTGTTTGTTTGTTTGTAGCATGCATGTTTTGATGTTCTCTGAAATGACATAAAATCCAGCTGCACCAAAGCCTTTTCTCTTCAGAGATCACAATGAGGCTAATTTTCATTTTGGATTAAACCGAGTGATTTGTGTTTGTGTGAATAGAAAACCTGTTTGTTGGGCGTGTCCTGGGGCGACATGTCTGCGCTCTCACGCCTGTCACAGAAACAGGATTCCACATGTAAATCCTCCTCAAAACGCTACGAGCTAACTCCGGTTTACATAGAAACACATGAGACGCAGAGGTACAGGCAGATAATGCACTGTTAGCTTCAGCGCTAATCCAGGCTATTTCTTACCAGCCCTTTAGCATCAGCTCCACTCAGTATTCATCCTCATTTGACTCATGTGTTTAAGCTTGTGGTTAAAGTAAGAGCTTAAGCTTAAAAATACGATTTTAATGTTTAAAAATGCAAAATAACTAAGAAACTACTTTACTTTATTTGATCAAGCCGATCACGGCACAGATCATGGAAAAATGGGCCAATCAGACGCACCGGTCACACTAATAAAAACTTGGTTAAAGCGTGCTCTTGGTTTGGTCCTGGCTCCTGCTGCAGACACAGGACACACGAGCTCTCCTTTTCACATTCAGTTGTGTATCTTTGAACAGCTGTAGTAAAATGTCTCATTCACACACAGACTTGAAGTGGACATATTCTGACAGAGAACAGTGTAAGCTCTGCTCTAGTTTTTATTTTCTGATTATACTGGGGCAGATAATTTATTCTAAGCATTTTGAGTGATGCTTATAGCTAGTCCAATACACACGTTCACAGACACTGAAGTCTGCCGCAGAGTAGTTCAGACTCTGAGTTAAATATGAAGGTTCAAAATGATCATGTTACCATGTATCAACAACGGAAAAAATCATAGCCATACTGCTTATGAAAGTTTGTTTTTACAATAAAGAGACGAGGCTTATCAGTTATGCAGTTTTCAACCAAGAAGTCATGAACCTGTTTCTATTTCGAAGCTGTTTAAAGGGTCTTTCACACCAAGCTGAGGGTCTGAACCGGACTGACAACTTCTGCTGACAGACGGCTCACGTGTGTTTGGTGTGAATGAGGCTGCCGGGGGTCAGAGGAGCGGAGCACGTCGCGAGGCGAGCTAATGAAGACTTGCTTGTAGAGTCGGCATCGCCAGCTTCGCCCATGGCCAGCGAATCAGTGCGCAAGAAAATTGTGCGGAAAACCGAAAATGACGCTTATGAAAGAACAGTATTTAGTCGACATGGATTGTTGTTGTTTGCCAGGGTTCAAACGGGACGTAAGTACGGAGAAGATAGGAAGGCTACTATTCGGTCCGAGGAAAATAAAGATGGAGAAGTATCAGCTGTAGTACGAAGAGGACTGGACCTGTAGCAGGGAAAGAGAAGTTGAGTGTGACGAAGATTATTGCCACAGGATCTCTTCAACGACCTTTCCTGTTTGTCGTGCTTTTTTCAATCACCAAGGAAAAGTTCCTTCCACTGACGCCGGACTGCCTGGCTGTTTGGACCGGGATCGGTGTGAGCACTTTCTTACTTTTCACATTGGAATCGCATCCTAAAGTAGTGACCAGAGCAGAGGGCAGTTGCTCCTCACACTGACAGCGACTGGAGGTTTTTATTGTGGTTTCAATGATCACCGCATGTGCGATTTTTGATCGTATTTGTTGACATGCCATAGGTCATCCTTAACAACTCTATGCAGACTTTAACAGGTTGCCCAGAATGTTCCACATTTGTCCAGTTTTATCATCTCATCACTGGTTTCAGTTCAGCTCAAGACTGATTTTAAAATGTTCGTTGTTACTTTTAGAGCTCTTCATAGTCAGTACACCATGGTCCTGTTGACTCCTCACTCTTCTGTACGATCTCTTCCATCCTCCAGTCAGAAAATGTGGCCTTCCAGGCAGTGGCTCTTACACTCTGGGACGTTCTGCCACAATCCTTCTGTGAAGCCGACACTTTTGTTTAAGAAAGCTTTTGTTTGAGCCTGCCTCATGTTTGCTGTGGTCATTTCATGTGCCTGCTCTCTGTAAAGCACTTTGACATTTATAAAAGCCCTATATAAATGAAGGTTAAATACTCACTTACTATAATTAAAATATACAATGACTTTTCTTGCCTTACTACTTTATCAATCTGTTTGTCTGTCTGTATTGTGCTCAGAATACCTGCTTTTGTAATGTTTTTTTGGCTTCGGCTCATTCAGATTCTCATTTAGAAACATCGTCTTCTCCCAAACACGACAATGCCTAAAGTAAAAAAAAAAGCGATTTGTGTTTTGGTGTTGCTAAGCGAGGTTATTTGGCGGAGGCAGCGGTCCTATCAGGCTCTCCGCGGGGGGCTAGCTTTAGCTGTAATGTCAGACACAGTTTAGCCCGCGCTAGGCTAATGAAGCGCGCAGAATTACCACTCCAGCGGCGCCCCGGCCTTTTATGATTCTATTTGTTTATCTCCACGTGATTTCCGACGCCTTCTCATCTTTCCCCTTAATTTGATCGGCCTGCGTTAGCGAGCGGAGTTAGCCAGATAAACTCCTCACCCCCAAAACGACCCGGCGTTTGGATGTTTTGGTTTTAAAATGTGTTTTGGAGATGATTAGAGTGTTGTGTCGGAGCCGCAGCGGGTCAGGTTTGTGATCAGGCGTCATCACTATAAAACTGTTTGATATAATGGTGTGAGAGTTGAACGAAGCAGCGGCGCAGCAGGAGCGCGCTTGGACTCTCACCAGAGCGTTTCTGCATATTTGTTTTTCCATTCTCTGCCTGTGTGGCCAGGAAAGGTTTAGCATCGTTTACACTCAGATTTAAAACAAATGTGTTTGAAGACATACATGAGTCTTGCATGACGCTAAACAGAGACAAAATAGATATGATTTTTACAACTAAACAAAAGGTTGGACTTTCCCACTTGTTATCAAGTGTCGTGCAGGATTGAAGAAACTAGAGCCAGGTAGTTGAGTTAAAGATGGTATTGACTGATCAGAGTTGCTTCGCTTAACATCACAGAACAGACGATGGTAAACTCCCCAACATCGACCATACATATAGTTTCTTGACTAGTAAGCGTGTACAATGAGGCCAAGAAAATAGACCCAACTTAGAATGGAAACAATACATTTGGTCAGCACATATTCTAAACAGAGTGCAGATGACATTCCACTATATGTGACATCTAGTGTCTGAGTATGTTAAAGGGACTGTACTCGATTTTTTGCAACAAGATAACTTAAACCAATTTCCCCCTAGCACTGATATCTTGTTAATGTATCTAATCAGGTGGAAATTAGTCCACAAAGTCCAGTCTATGTCTAATAAAATCCCGTTTGTGTGCAGCTTTTTCTGTTTTTGTTTTTAGCATTGTGGCTAACTGTTGTTAGCATAGTGACTCACCTCGCTGTTAAAAGCTGTGAAAAAACATTAAAACTCATCATGATGAACAATTCTGAAGCTCAGAATGCATTAGCTACGTGAGGAAATCATGTAGCCTGAAGGAAAAAGGTTCAAATTAATTATTTCTGTTTGTTTACATTTTAGTATGCAAAAATCAGGTACAGTCCCTTTAACTGAACAACACATATCTTAATAAGATGAGCAGGGCATTTCATTAAGTGAACAGACTATAGATGACAATTAGTCTAACAGGTAGAGATGAACTTTTACATACGGAAGAACCAAAAAAAACATCCTTACACCACTGTAACAGTAAATGGCAACAAAATACAAAATATTAGCAAGTACAAATACCTAGGGTTGGTACCACTTTATATTAGCTACACCTTAATTGGCCTTAGTAAACCATGAATAAAGCATAAATAAAGCCTTAATTATTCATGAACTAATGGTGAATTAATTAATGAAAAAGTTTATTAATGCTTAGTAACTACTTAATTAAGGAGCTAAGGTTAGGATTTAGTGTTAGGGGGCAGGATTTGGAGTAATTAAGTAGTTACTAAGCATTAATAAGCTTTTTCATCTATTCATTAATTATTTGTTCATACTGAATTAAGTCTTTATTATGGTGTTATTAATGATTTATTAACCCTAATTATTCTGTAGTTATTACAGTGTTACCCCTAGGGATTGTATGAAAAAACGAAGTAAAACCTTTAAAAAACAACTTGGCCACCATAAGAAACTCGTTTTCTATAGAAGCAGCAAAAAAAAAAAAAAAAACAAGTATTAAACAATGATATTGCCACCATTCTCATGTTGCACCTGAAGTTGGGCACAAGCAAATAAAACTACTTTAAAACCCTTAGAATCCATAATGTGCAATCAAAGTTATTGATAAAATATTAATTGAATCATCATTGTCATGTACTGGACAAATATAAAGTGTTGCCCTCTTAAAGAGTTCATTCATCAGACAACAAACAAACAAACAAACAAAGCCTCGTTCCAACATGTTCTCATTGAAATTGCACCATGGAAATAGTGTCATGTGTAATGGGAAAATTAATATCAAATGTATGATTTTACAATTATATCCAATTTATGATGATTTCTCTGAAATATAACAAAATGATGTGTTCTGATGCAGACTGTAGTGACCTGTACAGTCTGTCCTTTCACTCCCACTGATAAGACACAAGATGTTTGTCTCTGTTTAGTTATGACACACTGAAATGCTCTCATTGTTCATTGTTTTAGCCCATGGAACACTTTCACTCCATCTATTTCTGTTTTTTCTTTCCATTCTGACACTCTCAGTATCAAACCTCTGGTTTGTGCCTCCTCTTTCAGGGCCTTGATACAACTGTCATACACTGTTAACGTCCTCCTTTCAAAGTTTTTTATATTATACAATAAATCCACAAAAGACACTCATTTGTTTTTTCATTATTAATATTAATAATAATAATATTAATAATAATCGACACATGAAACACATTTGTCTTATCTGACATTGAGTGGACATGCTAATACACTGAAATGACATATTCTCTGAGCGACCAGCCTGTCTGCTCCAGTCTTCTTCTGCTACGTGTTCGTTCAGTCCAGTTTTTGAAAGATGTGCATCTTAATATTTTGTGCAAGTTTATGGTCTTTGAACTGTGACAACACTCAGCTCTCCCTCAGTCCCTCCATCTTCTCTCTCTCTGTCTGTCTCTTTGTCTCTGCCCCTCTACCCCTCCTCTCTCTCTTTTCTCTCTCTCCCCCCCTCTCTCTCCTCTCTCTCTCCTCTTCCCCCCTCTCTCTCCACCTCTCTCCCCCCTCTCTCTCCTCCTCTCTCTCTCTACTCTCTCCACCTCTCTCTCTCTCCTCCTCCTCTCTCTTCCCTCTCTCCCCTCTCTCTCCTCCTCTCTCTCTACTCTCTCCCCTCTCTCTCTCGCCCCCCCTCTCTCCTCCTCTCTCTCTCTCTCCTCCTCCTCTCTCCCCCTCTCTCTCTCCTCTCTCTCTCACCTCCTGTCTCTCTCTCCAACTCCTCTCTCCCTCTCTCCTCTCTCTCTCCCTCTCTCTCTCCACCCCCCCCCCCCCCCCCCTCTCTCTCTCTCTGTCTCTCCTCCTCTCTCTCTCTCTCTCCTCTCTCTCTCTCCTATCTCTCCTCTCTCTCTCTCTCTCTCCTCCTCTCTCTCTCTCTCCCTCTCTCCTTCCTCGTCTCTCCCTCTCTGTCTCTAATATTTGTGCAGATTAGCAGATTAAGTGTCAGCTCGTGGGTCCACATTGCCTCCCGCTGCGGCCTGACTCTGAACTCCTCCTCCGGGCTGGGTTCTCTCCGTTCTCTCTCGCTCTCCGCTCGACCTCCACGATTCACAACATTAGCTCAGTTGTGCTATCAGAGCCGGCATCAAACATCGCTTTATCTGCACCGGCTAATGTCGCCTTTCAACTCGGATAATTTAATCAAGAGCAGAGAGAGAAGGAGAGAGAGAGAAGAGAGAGAGAAGGAGGAGGAGAGGAGGCTAATACAAACAGGATTACATGTGTTTCACAAAGATACATCTGTGACTGAGGTTATCAGAAAGATTTGGGTTTTGTTCCAATGGAAGACAAGGAATTCAAGAGTTAATGTCTGACTTCTCGAGAAAAGTAGTCCCACTAGTATGTGTTTTTAAATGAAGTAATGATGAAGCAGTAATGTAATGAGAGGCCTGACTTATCACTATGAAGAAACTTTTCTATAGACATTCTGTCATTTAAGTATAGGATTAAACAACGAGGAGCGTGCATTACACAGATATAATGCACGACGCAGAGTCAAGAACATCACGACGTGCAGCGGAGTGTTATATCTGTGTAATGCACAGGCTCCGAGTTGTTTAATCCGCTTATACCTGGTCAAACGGCGAAAAACTTTAATATAGACCTACAGTTCGTTCACTGATCTTAAATTTTGCTCGGAAAATTGTATCTTTGGTCTACTTTTATTGTGTCCGGGCTTAACAGCGGCAACATAGCATGTTTACGTCAAATTGTTTTGACATCGTAGTAAAAACTGCTTTGATGCCACTGACACTGTGGGTTAGAAGAGTTTCTGTGGCTTGATTCAAAGGTCAAGCCACCTTTTCATAAATGCATTAGTAATCAAGTATAAATGCACTAGTATTAGTAATATACAGACTTTTAACAGAACATAAATGTGTGATAGAGCAAAGTAACTCAAAGTAGTGTAACTCAGTTACATCTTTGGCACAGTAATATTGTAATACAAATATTATACATTTTAGACCTGTAATAAGTAATATATAGTATATTCAAATTTTAAAGTAACTTACCCAACACTGGTTGCCACTGACAAACCTTACGGCTGATTCCACATCCTGCATATCCGCTGCGCTGCACAGCGCCACGACCTTCGCAGCAATTGCGCAGCCTTTGTAATGAATGAGGTACGTTCCACATCTCGCGTATGTGCTGCGCAGGTCTGCGCCTCAGCTCCGTCCGACAAAATTGCGGATCAACGGTAAAATCTTCTGATGTGCAGGATGTGGGATTACTGTGTAAGGCTTTTCTAATATTTGCTCTTACTTGTTATAAGTTGTGCTTCCTCTCCTTGTTTCTTTTGTTGTATGTGTTTGGGTCATTCAACAGGGTCATTCTTATATTACCCATGGGTCAGATTTTTTTGAAAGCCTAACTACAATATGTAATACTAAATAAAACAATAAGGCTCTGTCGCTTAACAGCAGGATGAAAACAGGATACAAACAACCAGACTGGAATCACAGCAGATCATCGCAGCAGTTCCAAATCAAGACTAGACCTGGTCTGCATTTGCTTACATCAGATGTAAACCATGTCTTGAGTAAGAGTTGCAGACTTTCTGCACACTAGCATGAGTCCTGTACGTGCGTCTGCAATTCTCCGAGGTCTGTGTACAAGGGTGCATTGGTTTTAAACATTCACACAAGAACCAAACCTGCTCAACACTCTGTCTGTATACTCGACTGTCCTCAAACAGAGGAACCTAGAGATTGTAAGAATTCACCACAATCTGAGACTATACATCATAATATTCCCAATTTCAATCTTTTCCCATGCCACCATACACTCACGCCAGATGGATCTGTGTTGAACTATCTGAGTTCTCACTATATCCATCTGGGACTTGACTCGCTGAAAGCGTTAAAGAAAAGGCGGGGCGTTTAGTGAAATACTCTAGCTGATTGGGGTGGGGCCTACCTTACAAGTATGCATCACACATACGCTCTTCTTTCAAAAATAAATTACTCTGTATTTCTGCTAAAACCGCATCAAAAGCAGCAGACAACACATCCACGAGAGCAGACATCTTTGTTTAGCTTGAATGAGACTTGGCTGCGGCGCTAACAGCCGTCTTAACGCCACTGAAACACCGCTGGTTCGGACTCCCAACCAATCAGGCGGCTGGAAGGCAGATGGTATCGGTGTTTGTGATTTGTGAATTCACAAATATTGCGAGATAAACCATCTGGACAGGTTCCATTCACTGTATTAAACAGGTAATGTCCAGCCCTGTCATTTATTTACTTATTTATAATTAGCTCTCTTTGCTTACTCGTATTCACTACGTCACAACTCATCACAACTATTTTGCTGTTTTTAGAACCACATCAGTCCAGTTTGTGCAGATGAGTGTTTATGGCGTTCAGAAAGTCGTATTTAAGGTTTAGACGAGGGGCGTGGGGATGGGGTTCTATTACTGAGCTGTATCAGCGTGGCAGTTAACCAAATCTAAAAGGTTGACTTATTTCCTCTACCGCTACTTTTATTTTTAAAACGACTCAACCCAAAGCCACTGAGCCTCTAAACTCTCCATCAACAGAACTAATCCATTAGTGTAAGCTCAGAACATGTGAGTGCAGCTCTAGAACAAGTCCGACTCTGTTAATCCCTGAGCCTGTGTGAAGCGTCTCATTGATTAAACCTGTGATCTGGTTCTGGGGCTAATGTGGTTATTGTGAGCCTTATCTCTGCTCTCCACAGACACACTCAACACGCCGCCACGGATTTGTTACCTAGCGACGCACGATTGTTTGCCCGTGCCTTTAATTCCTCCCCTTTAATTCAGCTGCATGTCAACACAATGGAGAGGAGCAGTAGCCTCTCCACGGCACAAACAGAGACAGAAAGTTAACTTGTTCTATGTACAATGTACAGTATGACTTACTGTGAGCTTGTATTAAAAAAAAAATAAAACCCATGTCTGTGCTGGCCTTAACGCTTGAAGCTTCATCAGCGACATATAATGGATCATTTTGGATCCATTCGTCATGTTGTAGATATAAATCTGATGCTGAATGCTGAAGTCCCTCTGAGAGTGTCTTAGCTGGGATAATACTCTGGATGTACACTGACTGTGAGCTGGGGTTCGGGACACTCTTGTTGCAAAGTGCCGGTTACACCAGATGCTTTCAACTGCGGTCCAGTTTCGGGACAAGAGCAGCATCACCTACACCCCCGCTCCAAAAACTTCCAACCCTAACGACCCGACACACACTACTAACTGTAAATATTTTTTTAAGACACAGCGTCCAGCTACATTTTTCTTTCTTTCTTTCTTTACATAATAAATGCATTTTCTTTTATCTGGGAGTTTTAAAACAGTAAATCCATTAATCTCAATTTTTTCCAAATTGCTTTCCAGTGGGGCCCCGTCTCTCTTCGCCCGTTCAAACTTTCCTCTGCTCCGCCACTGTTCCCTCTCCTGCGCTCACACTAAACACAGCTCAATGTAAGCTGCATCCTCGCGCTGCAGTTTGAGGAAATACTCTAGTCTGTAACTTTTGTCAGGACAAATAGACTAGATTCATGGTTTGTGTTTCCCTCTGAAAGAATCAAAACATAAATGTGTAAAAATCCGCTGTATTTCGCCGTGATAATTTGCGTGCTCTGCAGTCGTCTTAAAGCATTTGCTGTTTCTCCTCATAACTGACCCAACATGTGTCCTATTGACGTGAAATAAAGATTGTCTAAGAACTTATGAGTCGTAGAACACATTTCTGTTTTAGAAACAGGTTCCAGAGTCTTTGATGGTGAGTCTCAGGTGATGTGCGTATTGGGGGCGGCGGCCCTGATTGTTTGGTGCCGTTTAGAAAAAATGCTTTTGGACGACTGTCTTTTGCTTCTGGAGCCGGTCAGACCTGGAACACATCAGAGAACTGTGACACTGCAGCGTTCTCTAAGAGAGGAGAGATTCTATTGTACATGTTTTACCAGAACAGCAGGAGGAAACCTACACAGACACGTACATGCAACATGTAAACTCTTCAAACAAAAGCCCTGATCGACTCAGGAATCAACCCTTTTAGTTTTAAGAGTGTATTTGCCACTGTGTTGCTCAAGATTAGTGACACATAACAAAATAGTTCACCTCTGGTTTTTATGTGTTTGTTTGTTTGTTTTTGCATATTGTATCGCCATTTGCTCCAACAGTTCAGCTGCTCTCTGACTTTTGAAGACTTCATACCAGATCAGATCATAAAGCTCGTTCAGCATCTGCATGGATCGGCGTCTGTGAAAAATGTGTGACTACGCAGACGGTCCGCGCAGGAACCAACAGTGCTCTCTACTGCTCTCTACAGCAGCCTGTCCAAACTCTGTCAGCGTCTGCTCTACTTCAGTCCATGCGTCTCTTTTCAAGTGCGGGTGGCATAAACCAAGCTTCAGTTTAGCTTCTGCAAGTTTAAATAACAAATATCACATGAATTAATCTAATAAAAGAAGAGACACTTTCAATGGATTTAGTTCTAACAGCAGCTTAACAAAGAACTAACAACGCACATGAAACTAAGAACTGTCGTTTAGAACAAAATCCCAAATAATTGTAAAAGTTTCATAGTTTTGTGCTTTGCTTTATCTACATCAGGCCTATTCAACTTAAGGCCCGGGTGCCAAATCGGCCCTCCAAAACTCTGATCTGGCCCCCAATTCACTTTCTACATACTACAAAAACAAATTTTCTCTTGTTTGTAAATTCAATTCTAGGTTTGTACTCAAAAAATACTTAAATTCCTAATGTGCCCATGAATGTAGTGTATTTTTCTTGTTTCATTACAATTTTTTAACTAATTTCCAGTGAGAAAATGCTGTATTTTTCTTATTTATAGGAAAAAACTCTTATTCTATTGGCAAATTTAGTTTGAAGACAGTTAAAATATGCCCAAACAAAGATAAATATGCACAAAGATTTATAAGCAATTATTCACTCATTATCCAACTTAAGATTGTCGCTTTTTACAGTTCAGTCTTGACTGTAGCATTAGTTGGTATCACTATAGAAACACATCTAGTCCTGTGAATGTTTGGTGCAACCTCACGTCAAAGTCATGACGTATTGTCCAACTACCGGCCCAGAAGATCCTAAGTCAAATCTGGACCCCTGAAGTTAAATAGCCCTGTTCTACATTGTTTATTTCAACTGCAATGTTTTACACTGCTTTTCTGTTCTTCTCCTTTCTGAGCAGCCATGTTTGTTTTAATGCGCACAGACTTTCCTTTCCCTGATTGGCTTATTCATCTGTCAGTCAAGACCATTGAAACTCAGGTAAAAAAATTAAGAAAGACTGTGTTTTAATCTACTGTAGTGTCAAACTCAGAAAGATCACGTCCTGGTTAAGACACAGACAGCACCATCAGTCTGTTTTCTTCCAAGTCAGAAGTCTCATGTTTCTTGTCATGTCTCCTTTTGTTTGTGTAAAAGTCGCCTCGGTTCTGCTCGTGTGATTATGGACGGACCGCTACATCACGTCCCAGGCCCAGAGTAAAAGTTGTCATTAATATGAGCGAGGCGCCATCGATTTGCATGTGTGGACGCGTCATTTATTCTGCTCTTTTGTGATGTCCGCCGGTCGCACACAGGCGCCGCGCACAGACGCCGCGCACAAACGCCGCGCGCAAACGCCGCGCACAGACGCCGCGCACAGAAGCCGCGCACAGAAGCCACGCACGCTAAATTGATATGTAAGAGAACGGGCCATTAGCTTTTTCATTAATGTGTCGTTATGTGTGGAGAGGAAGGAGAAGGGAGGAGGAATGAGAGAGAGAGGGAGGAGAGGAGGGGGAGAGAGAGAGAGAGAGAGAGGAGAGGAGGGGGAGAAAGAGAGAGGAGAGGAGGGGAAAGACAGGGAGAAGGGGGAGGAGAGAGGGAGGAAGATGAGAGAGAGGGAGAGAAGAGGAAAGAGAGAGAGGGAGGAGGGGAGAAGAGAGGGTAAGGATAGAGACGAGAGGAGGGGGAGGAGAAAGAGAAGAGTGAGAGAGAAGAGTGAGGGGGTGAAGAGAGAGGGTGAGGAGAGGAGGGGAAAGAGAGGGAGAAGGGTGAGAAGAGAGGGTAAGGACAGAGAAGAGAGGAGGGGGAGGAGAAAGAGAGAGAGGAGGGGAGAAGAGAGGGTAAGGAGGGGAAAGAGGGGAGGAGAGAGAGAGTGGGGGAGAGGAGAGAGGGAGTGGGGAGGGGGAGAAGAGAGGGTAAGAAGAGAGGAGGGGGGGGAGTGAGGAGAGAGAAGGTAAGGAGGGGGTGAAGGTGAGGAAGTGGAAGGTGAGAGGGTTAGGAGAGAGGATGACAACGGGGGTAGAGAGAAGGTGAGGTGGAAGAGGGATAAATGAGGGGAGGAGAAGAGAGAGGGTGAGAAGGAAAGAAGAGAGGAGAGGAGAGGAGGGGAGGTGTGGAGAAAGGGGTGTGAAGAGAGAATGGGAAAAAATGAGAGGAAAGAGGAAGAGAAGGGTGGGTGGAGGGCAAAGAAGAGAGGAGAGTGAGTTAAGAAAGGGAGAAGACAGTGAGGAGGGTTTTCCTGAGATATGAGAGACAAAAAGAGAGAAACACAACACACCACGCACTTTCACTGGACCACCAAACTGTCCACAGCCCTTTTCTTTACAAATGAGTCTGAGCTGTGTGGCGCTGTACAGTTAAAGCCCACTTGACAGACTATAAAGCATTCTACGTTAGACTTAGTTTGGTGTAATAAACTTTGTGGTAGATATTGATCATAGTTTTACAGCAGTTTAATTGCAAAATGTGAAGAATGGGGTTTCTAGGTAACAGTTGTGGATTCACCTCCACTTGTGTCATATTTACTGGACAAAAGAAGAGAGTGAACTTCACCAAAACAACCACATTGGGGTAAAAACAACCTAAATGTTCGGTGAAATCTGAATTGTGATCATATTTACTAAAAATGTAGTCTAACACAATTCAAATTACAGTTATAGTTGTAATCAGATACAAACAGTGTGTAAGTGTGTTCATAAGTTCTTGAGTTTGTAAAGTAAGTCCCAGACAGTTTATTTACTACAGTCTATTTCTGTCATTTTATCTCTTAGAGCTGGAGTTGTGTCCTTCCTGCAACATTAGACTGTGGCTTTTTTTTTTTTTGTTTTGTCAAAAAATGGCAAAAGATCCTAAACTCCTGTAGTGTGCAGCTGGCTTTACTCTGCAACAGTGGTTACACTAGACTTAACTCCAATCCGTCATGAGGGATTTTTATCCATCATAATTTTGTTCAGTAGATTTATTGCTGCCTATGTTTTGTAACTGATTTCTGACACAGAGACTGCACGGAAGTGCTTGAGTCATAAGACATAAGATACATTACAAAAAATGACTTAACTCTGCATAGTTTCTTAAGATACCGTGGTAACGCTTTAAAATCAGGTTCCTTAATAAGCTAGTTATAAGCGTTAATAAGCATTAATAGGCTGTTAATAAGCACTTATAAGACATTATAAACATTCAGTTTTGCTTAAACATGCTTATAATTTGCTTATAAACACATTATAATGCTTTAATAAATAGCCTATAAAGTGGTTTTGCCAGTACCCTAATCTAAAGCGTGGACAATTTTTTTAAACTATGAAAAATCACAATAGACCAGGGGTTCTTAATCTTTTTGACTTCAAGGCCTGAATATTGATGTGCAAAGTAACCTGGGGCCCAATCTCATATTAAATGTATTGTATTTTACTGAATGTGCGGCTCTTAAGAAGATGCTCGCGGCCCAACTTTGGGCCCCGGCCCTATGGTTAAGAATTACTGCAATAGACAAAAAGAAAATGCTACTTTATTTGAATCCCATCAAGGCCCCACACAAACAAGCCTGGTAATAAGTTGTACAGTGAACAGCAGCATCAGTGGAATGTCTTTTTCTTGAGAAAACACAACGTCTGAAAACACCTCATACATTTGCAGCATTTGAAAGGAGACAACTTTAAGCTTTTACCCTTTTTATAACGTCATTAGTTTTGATTCCGGCAAAACTAAATCTTGAACTGTATGAAACTAGTACAACTGTACTATACAAACAAAAACAAGAATAGTTTTCTAGCCTCTAAGACAAATAGAAACACATTTGTAATCTCAAAACCTGTCTTTCCTCAAAGGCAGAAGCTGACCAGATTGTTTTAAGGAGTGAATATTGTTGCTTACATCAGTATCATTACAAATGGCATCATTACATGCTTGTGTGAAATCACTCAATTTATCATTGGGATTACGTCTTTGCTTGAGCTCGTTGTACTTTTGCAGGGCAGCGATGGCAAGTTCTGCCACTGTCACATTGCAGACTACAGTGTTGCAATCCACTCCAAGCTTCTCGCAAGCCTTTGAAAGAGACCGACCTCTCTGGAAGCTCTTCAGTACCCTTTGGTATCTTTCAACCACCTCCTCCAGAACGAGCCCGATCTCACAAGAAAGCGTACATTTACCACGACATTACGCAACATGTCAATTACGTATGATTAGCAGGAGTTCACGGCTGTTTTGTGTAATTATAGTACGCATCACAGTCTCAGTTCATTTCAATGGTGGTTGTTAAGACGTGTTCTTATTTATGAATATTAACCAAATCCTGGTTGTAATCTTAACCTGCCCCAAGCCCCAGACCTAATCTTACACATTTTAGTAACTTGAAGCCTAAACGTACCCGTTTCACCTGAAGAAAACGTCCCCACGTGGCTTCATTTAAAACTTGTGTTTTTTAACGCTGTGAAATCTTTTTATGCTTTTTCATATCTTGCTAAATGTACGGCGTAACATAAGTACTAAAAACAGCCGTGAACTCGTGCTTTTAGTTTTGTTTTTATATATAAGTTTGTATAGTGCAGTTGTACTAGTTTGTACAGTTCAAGATTTAGTTTTGCTGGAAATAAAAATTAATGACGTTATAAAAAAGGTAAAAGTTTAAAGTTGTCTCCTTTAAAATGCTGCAAATGTATGAGGTGTTTTCAGACGTTGTGTTTTCTCAAGAAAAAGACATTCCACTGATGCTGCTGTTCACTGTACAACTTATTACCAGGCTTGTTTGTGTGGGGCCTTGATGGGATTCAAATAAAGTAGTATTTTCTTACTGTCTATTGCAGTAATTCTTAACCATAGGGCCGGGGCCCAAAGTTGGGCCGCGAGCATCTTCTTAAGAGCCGCACATTCAGTAAAATACAATACATTTAATATGAGATTGGGCCCCAGGTTACTTTGCACATCAATATTCAGGCCTTGAAGTCAAAAAGATTAAGAACCCCTGGTCTATTGTGATTTTTCATAGTTTAAAAAAATTGTCCACGCTTTAGATTAGGGTACTGCAAAACCACTTTATAAGCTATTTATTAAAGCATTATAATGTGTTTATTAATCATAATATTTATAATTATAAGCAATTATAATCATGTTTAAGCAAAACTGAATGTTTATAATGACTTATAAGTGCTTATTAACAGCTTATTAATGCTTATTAATGCTTATAACTAGCTTATTAAGGAACCTTATTTTAAAGCGTTACCGATACCGTTAAAGCATCTGCAAAAATTGTGTCCGTTTGACCTTCAACAATCTCACTGTGACAGGCTCTGTATCTTACCTGAAGCACAAAGATCCACTTCTCTCCACTTTATGCAAATCCACACTGTATTTAACCCAAACTAACCCATACGTGTTATTTCCATTTCTCCTGCGTGAAAAGCCAGTCCTTCATTCCTCTGGGAAAGTTTCTCTGATGCGAGCCGATGCGAGCGCATCACCAAACCAAGGAACTGCAGGTGCAACTTTCTGCTAAGTTTATGAATCTGAATAAACATTTTGAAATCAGACCAACAAAACTCTGTCCATCTCGTTGTTTTTGTCGAATGAAGCGTTATTCGTGCGCTCCATAGCCTCCTGTTTACAGATTCATATGTTACGTATTTGCGCAGGCGACACTACGGCACCGTGCGCTCTGCAGGCGTCAGTCTAGCGACCTCCTTGACAGAACAGCAGCGCGCAATGAACGAGATTGAAAGCAGCATTTGTCCCTCGCTGCTTCCTCAGTTTGAGAGAGTGTGAGTCCGGTCGGGATGCAGGTCACTAATTTAGTAGACTATATATAAAAGGCCTTCAAAATTTTTCGTCAAAGCAAACTACAATCAGTAAATGACGGAAAATTGTCGGTTAATGTAACCTCTGGTCTGCAACTATAGGGAGAGATAAGATAAGATAATTTGTCCCACAATGGGGAAATTCAGGTGTTGCAATGCACAGTTCAAGAACAGCAGGAAAAAAGACACATGCAATCAAACCAGAGAATCATTTAAAATACTGACGTGGTTGAAACAGTCCAAAGAAAATAAAGTTGGGTTGCTAAAAAGTACAAAAAACAACAACAAAAAACTCAACTGTTTCCTCCTTTGAAACAGATCGAGAAATTAACCTGTAATGTAGTGAAATGGTTTGTACTAAAGAAACAACTGTACAGGAGACACTGACACTAAAAAGATACTTGTACAAACAAATCACAGAACATACATCTCCATCTTCTTTGTCCGAACTACATTTCTCAGAGGGAAAGCCCTGCTCTGGTCTGTTTTGTGATTAGCCGTGAGCGTGACTACTGTAGCTGCAGATTTATGCTTCTCAAAACGAAGAGCCTCCTGTAGATCCTCTCTCTCTCTCTCTCTCCGTTTCCTCGTCTGCATCTATTCTTCCCGTTTTTCCTCATTACCTCTCCTCTTTTACCTGCTCATTCCCGAAGAGCGATCGGCGCTAGCTCAGCACGCTACTTCTTTCCCGACTTAGCGCTACCTGCTACGCTAATATCATCCATCAATACGGCCACAGAAACTCAAAGCTCCCCGACGGTGCAAAGGTATCTATTACTTTACCCCTCCCTCACCAACATGGCCGACTTAATGACAAGCGCCGAAGTTTTTCCAACAAATTTCATGGGGCACGATCCAAAGATAATAGCTTTTCAGCCCCAATGACAATCCAATTACGCTGCCAATCAAGGCCCAGGGCGAGCTGTCTAATTATGAAGCGCCGAAGCAGATGGAGCAGAGAAAACACGGCTGTAGGTAAAAAAGAACGACTCCATTTAGCCCAGTTTGGAGTTTCATTTGGGGATTGATGAGAAGGAGACGCGCAAAGTCCTAATGTTTAAACAAACGCAAACTTGGATTCTCTTTTGTTTGTTTTGTTGAGAAACTATTCTCGTTATAAAAGCACTTTCTTCGTTTTGTGCCGATGCCACTCGTGAGAAGAAGTAGAAGAAGAAGACGAAGAAGAGGAAGAAGAAGAAGTAGAAGAAGAAGAAGAGGAAGAAGAAGAAGAGGAGGAGGAAGAGGAAGAAGAAGAAGAAGAGGAGGAAGAGGAAGAAGTAGAAGAAGAAGAGGAAATGGAAGAAGAAGAAGAAGAAGAAGAAGAAGAAGAAGAAGAAGAAGAGGAGGAAGAAAAAGAAGAGGAAGAAGGGGAAGAAGAAGAAGAGGAAGACGAAGAAGAGGAAGAAGAAGTAGAAGAAGAAGAAGAGGAAGAGGAAGAAGAAGAAGAGGAGGAAGAAAAAGAAGAAGAGGAAAAGAAGAAGAGGAAGAAGAAGAGGAAGAGGAAGAAGAAGAAGAGGAAGAAGAAGAGGAAGAGGAAGAAGAGGAAGAAGAAGAAGAAGAAGCGGAAGAAGAAGAGGAAGAAGAGGAAGTAGAAGGTAAATATAAGAAAATACTGCTGTAGAGCTTGTGCATAGACATTCTTTTATTTGAAAAAGTCTCCTCAACTTTCTGACTGAGGCTAAAGTAGAGAAGAACGTCTAACAAAATGTGTTTCATGGCTTTAAACAAGTCAAAAATAAAACAAACAAAAAAAACAGGGAAAAACAGAAACAACCGGATAAGAAAGAACACATGACATACATCCAAGGATTACAGAACCCATACAAAGAGCAATGAAAAAACCACAAGATCTACGCATTAGTAAAACCACACACACAACTCTGTCAACTCTCTGTTCACCTCAAAGACAATCTCACAAGAAAATAAATGCAATGCTGTGACGTCTTATAATTTATTATCATTGTGTTTTAATGAGTTCGTGAGGTGCCAGTCAGATCTCCCTCCTGACATATGAGATTTAAAAAAATAAAAGAAGAAGCCTAACCTCACACAAGGACTTACACTTCTTGGTGTAAGCCTTTAACAAAGCAAGCAAAATAACAATAATGGTCTTTCAGTTTTTTGTGTATTTTAGAAAAATAAACAAACAACAACAATGCAACATAAAGTGTCCCCAGTTAATTAAACAAGAATGTCCTTTAAACAAAAGGAAACAAAAAATCCAAATCTTGATGGGGAAAAGCCCCACAAGGTCTACAAAAATCATTCACAGTTATAATACAGTTACATTGAACAAACCAGCCATTCTCATATTTCAAATGAACTCACGGGGCATTTCCTGTGTGCTGACGTCGCGTGTGCGTCACAACATCCGCTCACCGGTACGGACGAACTAAACAAAATACATTTTTGTTTAAGCATTTTTTATGTTACATTTTGACCGCCACATGAACTAGCCATAAGCCGCTATATTAAAAAGAAACACTCACAGTCAGATGTCCACGTAGCGGCGCACTGACGTAAGCAGATTGAGGAAGTGGAAGAGCCGAGGCGGAGAAGCAGCGGAGATTGGCGGAGATGTGGTTGTTTATTGGATCGAATGATTGAGAGCGGGTCCAGGAGTATAGAGGGACTTTACGGGCTCTAATAATGCGGCAACAGGCGGTTGTCATGCTCCTCTCACTGTTTTCCTGGGCTGAGCGTTTGTACATTTCGCCAGACACGGAAGGAGGATGACTTGAGTTTGGCGCGCCGAGAATGACGAATAGGTGAGTAAGAAGAGGGACGGCCATGACTGTATAATATATTGGGGGGTGTGATTGTGGGCAGGACCGATGATAATGGGCTGTATGGTATTTTTCCAGGAATTTGCGTTGAGAAATTTGGTTAGGGATATACAATATCTGTATCTGAATATAAGAATATGCTATTGTCTTTGCTGAAATGTAATAAAATAGTTTTTCTGTTTTCACGACAAAGTTAGAATAAAGGTTGACCCAGACATTTGGACAAAGTCTCCAGAGCCTAAGATGAACGTGGAAGTCCTGCCACGAAACTGTCGCATAATCAGCATTCAGCTTCATCACACTATTGTCTTATTACATGAAAAAACAAATACGTTGCTCATGCATGTGCCCCATCTCAGTGCCATAGGTTTTTGTGTTTCCCTGTAAAATTTAAAATAGACTTCTAGTACTTGTAGGATTATGTCCCTTGGCCTTTTCGGCTCAGGATATTTGGAGAAGACCTTTTACAGTATTTTGACACCGACTGAAATCCATATCAGTGTTGCTGTAAAAGCTGTCAGTGTTTATTGTAAAGATTTGAAAAGACCCATCCAAGTTGTCAAAATGTGCTTCCTCCACTGGTAAGCTCAGGAACTCAGTCACACTGGAGGACCTCGGAGTAGAGCCGCCGCTCCTCCACAGTGAAAGGAGTGTGTTGAGGTGGCTCAGGCATCTGTTCCTCTGCATCCTGGACAAAGTCAGGAGACCTCACAGACATGTCTCAGGACTGGCCTGGGAACGCCTCAAAGAGCTGGACAAAGTGTTTGCTGAAATGAATTCCTTAGACTGCTGCCTCCTCGACCCAAAATCGAATGAATCAGAAGAAAATGATGTAGATATAAAGACAGCAAGTTCAGTATCAGAGTACTGAGACCAGCCAGAGAAAGGGTGAGTGTGGCCTGGATCTGTTCTGCTTCTGCTGGTGGTGGTGGTGATGGTGAGAGGCAGAGCTGTAAAAATGGAGTTGTTATGCCGTTGGAGAAGAGTGAACAAACAAAGTAAAGAGTCTGTGGTGCGGCTGATCATTAAAGATTCATGTTTTGTTTTGTTTTTTCTCTCACCTGCCACGTTCAGACTGTGGCCCAGTGGAAACTCCACAAAGAAAGGACCTCGTCAAATACTCTATAGACCTAAGGCAGAAACACAATATACTCTACGGTACCGACGCAAGGAATCCAAACCAGACCACACAAGATACTCTACACACCGACACAAGGGATCCAAACCAGACCACACAAGATACTCTACGGTACCGACGCAAGGAATCCAAACCAGACCACACAAAACATTCTACGGACTGGGTAAGGGTTAGGGTTAGAGACCGAAACCAGACCAGCGCAAGAGACTGAAACCAGACCACACAAGATAGTCTAGGAGCTGACACAAGAGATTGAAATCCAGACCAAACAAGATACTAGTATGATTTTTTTTTTTTGATACTGCTATAGAAATACAGTGTTTAAACAGGGAAAAGTCTGTAAAAAATACAGCGTTTAAACAGGGAAGAGTCTGCAGAAATACAATGTTTAAACAGGGAAAAGTCTGTAAAAATACAGCGTTTAAACAGGGAAGAGTCTGCAGAAATACAGTGTTTAAACAGGGAAAAGCCTGCAGAAATACAGTGTTTAAACAGGGAAAAGCCTGCAGAAGGTTAAAGCCTGCTCTGAAAATAGTCTCCCCGTGGATGATGTGGATCATGGCAGCTCCTCCTCCGCACAGACAGAGGTTAGACCTGCTGCTGTAGTACAACTAAGTCACCCAAAATAAACTCTGCTCCAAGAAATACTGCAGCTGTTTGGACGCAACGTGAGCTACAGCTTATGTTGGACTGATCACACAGAAACAGACTGAAGCCACTGTAATCTGTGTTTGTTTATTTAACCACAAGAGTCCAAGAACCCTTCCACTTCCTACCAAATACATTTTTGCTCACCATTTGATAAACTACCAAGCTTCTGCTCATGAAAAAAAAAAAAAAATGGAATCCTCTTTCCAAGAATCAAATCAACCGTTTTGAGTCGAATCAGACTCAGTTTGTCTAAAGTCACAAATACAAATTCACCAAATATTTCCAAATCTTAATAGAACTTTAGGTAACACTTTAGAATAACTACAGAATATTAGGCTTAATAAATCATTAATAACACCTTAATAAAGACTGAATTCACTATGAACAAATGATTAATTAATAGATGAAAAAGCTTATTAATGCTTAGTAACTACTTAATTACTCCTACTCCCTAACCCTAAATCCTAACCTTAGCTCTTAGTTAAGTAGTTACTAAGCATTAATAAACTTTTTCATTCCATTAGTTCATGAATTATTAAGGCTTTTTTATTTTTTAGTCATGGTTTACTAAGGCCAATTAACCCCTTCTCATTAGGGCCTTTTTTCCCTCACACGTCTGACTAAAATCAGTAAAAATTCAAACTAAAACTGTTCCTGATCCTTTGGAGCTCAGTCAAATGTGTGGAGTCTTTATAAAGCTGTGTCTCTGTAGTTTTTTTTTTTCCAACAGACTCATCAGAAGTGAGAACTTTCTACAAGCAAAAGAAAAACAATCTAAATTCCGTCAATTTTTTGTAGATCTAATGCTTGGTAAAGCTGGTGTTACAGATGAGACATAAATGACACTAGATTTGGCAGATTTGGGGTTTTGACAATTCCTCTGTAAAAGCTGAAGGAAATTGAGGTAAAAATTAGTTTTAGGACCAAAATTACTCAAAAAAAATTTAGGCGGAGCCAATACACAAGTCCTATTAAAATTTTTGAGAACTTTTTTTTTATTTGGAGGCCTAGAGCTGAAATCTGAGTCTGGATCATCCTAGGGGCTGATTTTGCTCTAAATAAAAGAGACACAATGAGATTTTTATATTTAACCTTTCCAGGTGCTTCATAGTACGCATTTTCAGACACTCAACAAAATGAATTTTTAAAGAGAAAGTGGTGAGAAGGGGTTTTAAGGTGTAGTTAATATAAAGTGGTATCGAACTTTTGTATATAAAACAAATGTTTTAGTCCACATGACAGATGATCACATTTCTGTCATTTTGATGCCAAGAAAACGGGCGTGACATGCCCGTTAGAAGAATAAGAAGAACTTTACATGGTGTGGTTTAGACACACAATCCATAAGAACATGTTAGCTCTCCAATGATTTGCTGAAATGGAGTTAGTTTTTGACATGACAGTGTTTTCATTCTTTAAAACTGCTAAAACTCCTCATATACCTCAAACACTAGCAAAGTCTGTTAAAATGAGTGAGCTTGTTTCTCTGCTCTGAGCTTGTGTGGACAAAGTTTATTAATACTTAAACATCAAAAAGGCCCAGCAGAGGATGTACTTCCTGCGGCAGCTGAAGAAAGCCAAAGCTGCCGGCCCAGATGATGGTGCAGTTCTACACGGCCATCATTGAGTCCATCCTCACCTCCTCCATCACCGTGTGGTACGCTGGAGCCACAGTCAGGGACAGACACAGACTGCAGCGGCATTGTGCGCTCTGCTGAGAAGGTGATTGGCTGCAGCCTTCCATCTCTCCAGGACCTGTACGTCTCCAGGACCTGTACGTCTCCAGGACTCGGGGGCGTGCAGGTCGGATAGCAGCTGACCCTTCTCACCCTGGACACAGACTTTTTGAGCCACTCCCCTCGGGCAGGAGGCTACGCTCCATCCGGACCAGAACCTCACGCCACAAGAACAGTTTCTTTCCCTCTGCTGTTGGACTCATGAACACTCCATAAACCTGAGACTCTGTTGATCTCCTGCATTGTCACTTTAACAGTCATATCATCACCTGTCACTTTATTCATTCGTTCATTTATTCATTATGTTAGTACAGTAATATCCTACCTCTTGCACTGAAAGATTGCACTTTTGTTCTGATATATTTTTATTGCCTAATTTTTATTGACCTATTTTTGCATGCCTTTATACTTGATTTTATATATCTTAAATATTTTACTATATTTGATATTTTTACTCTTTAGATTCTGTATCTTTATTTGTGTTTTCTGTGTTATATGTTGCACATTAGCACCACAGCAAGTTCCTAGTCTGTGAATTCTGTTTGTTCACTGACAATGGCAATAAAATTCTTTCTGATTCTGAACATTGTGTTTATAAATAACTTATAACTTATTCTTTGCTGTTTGTCCTTTTATCCATACTGCCAAGGATAGTGCAGAATAAGGTGAATAGCTTTAACTTTTATTGTATTTACTGTGTCACTTTAAATAAACACACAGTAAAAGTTTAGTATTACCAAAGCAGTAACATTGGAGCAGAAAAGTTACAAATGCAAACGATTCATTCCAAACTATTTCCAGTGGCATTTTGAACTCATCCAGTAAAACTCATTTACCGTCTAACATTACGAACGTGAAAGATGATTAATGCTGTTTGCTGTGTTAAACTTCTCAATGCTAAACCCTTTTCACGTCCGATGAAAGCTTTTTTACATCAAACTAAAGCTGCTTTCAAAAGTCACAAAGACCTTTTCAAAGTCCGCCGTGGCGCAGTGAAAGAGGATCCAAGATGGCCGTGGCTCTAAACGCGGTCTGAAGGTCACGAGACGAGAATTCAAAAAAAAGAGCAAGTTTTGACTGCTACATTTGCATCTGCGGTGAATTATCCTCATTCATAAAGTTGTGTCCGGATTTGATTAGCGGAACATTAGCGCCGCTTTATGCCGCGTGTTTACGAGCCGCCTGACACGCTTCATAAATAACGCCTTGTAATCCGCGCTCACGCTAAAGGGATCCATCAAACGCATGACAGTGGCTAATAGGAAGCAGCCCCCGGGGTCAATCACAGCCAAATTACAGCCGCAGTTACACGTGTCAGCCAGCAGGACGCAGGGACAAGAGGGGCGGTGGCAGAGTGGTTAGTGAGTCAGCCTGGCAGCGAGAATGTCCTGGGTTTGATTCCCAGACTCTGTGGTGTTTGAATGTTCTGCCTATGTTTGGTTCTATTCTAAAAACATGAACATACATTGAAATATCAGTAGATTTGGTTGAAATTCATGCACACACAGCCTGGCACTGATATTCCTTTTGTCCTGTGGCACTTTTCATTTTGACATGTCCACCATTGCTACAGTTCTGGAAATATTTCAAGGATTTTTTGTTACAAACCTTAGATCGAGTCATATTTATAAGAACTCGCAATGTTGCTAAACCCAGAGTCGTATCATTTGGGTTAGGGTTAGTCCACCTTTTTTAACGGCTGTAAAGTTACATAATCTTTATTTTTTGGGTTAAATTTGTTAATCCACTTCTGTTTAACTAAAAATACCTAATTTAAGAACAATCCTGGGGTCAGAACTTCCTCTTCCCTTTTGCAAAACCTGTGAGCGGGAAAAAAAAAATCCACAACATTGTTGAATTGCAGACTGCAAAATTTATGTTTAAAGTGCAAAACACATTATTGCCACCCAAAACTCAAAAAATGTATACATATAGACAAGAAACCTCTAATCTCAGAGGACAGAGGAACTTTGAAATACCCAAAATAAAAACAATAAAAGTTTCAGTTTGTCAGTGTGTGGTGCTCGACTATGGAATAGTCTAAAAGAGAATATTAAAAACTCTACTCATCTGTGTAGATTTAAAGTGCTTTTTAAACAAAATGTGCTTGATAAATACAAGTTTGAAGAAGGTGTATATAAACTTATTACATATACATATAAAATAAATAAAAAGTGTTGTTTAGACAATATAATATTTGTATGTATTTTGTTTGTAATAACAGAAGAAAATGAATTTTCCTTGTAAAGTAGGTTGAATAAAAGAAAAAAAAGGGAGGGGATAAATAAGTACTTCTTCCCACTCCCATTGAGCATGTAACACTGAATGGGATATGTATATATTTTGATGGCTGTATTGTGATATTTTGTATATCTTTTGATATCATACTCATGCTCAAAAACTAAACTAAACAATTAAAAAAAAAGTTGGTGATTGAATGTAATCTCGTGTTTTAACTGTCTTTTAATAGTTATTTCACCTTTATTTGGGCGTTGAACAAGCTGTACTTGTATTGAAGTCAATATAAGCCTTGGAGTTGTTCTGATGTTTTTATTTATTTACGCGAAGAAGTCTGGAAAAATACTGACGTCATTGTCTCTTCTTCTTTGTAGTTGGCCCAATTATAATCTAGCTATGTGCCCTTTTGCAACCGCTCGAAAGTTTGGTCCAACCATAGACATTAAATTAGTAGACTAGACACGCATTCAGTACTCTGCTCTGTTGCTACAACTCGAACAGCTCGACACTATATTCCTCCGGAGAGGTGATGACGCAAATCAACTGAACTCAGTGCAGAAGTTGCACTTTTATGGATAAAACTAGCTTAAACAAGCGATTTCAGCAAAACCATGAACTAAACAGACTGATTTGTGTTTTATGAAACTTTGTTAACAACTTTGATGATGTGAAATTATATTTCTCAAACTACTATATTCTCAGATGGAAATACTCCATCACTGATGTGACAGACCCTCCACAGAGAAGTGAAGCTATAACTTTTTTGATGTTATTTATGTAATTTGTCTGCTTTTGTCACTAGTCATATGTAAAGAGACGTTTGTGTCACTAGAGCCTTAAAAGATGCATAGATACAGTCGGCATCAAAGCACGCCCACGAACCTCTGAAAGTGAATCAGAACAACAGCTTTATCATCCACTGCTCAAAACTACAACAGCAAACATGGACTTAGGAGATATACAGCCCGATCTTGCCCCTTTGTCCTAGCCGGTCTTAGCCTTGGTCTTAAGTATTCCTCTGTTGGCCACTAGTGCTCTCTCCAAGCTCTATACACTGTCAGTGTAGAAGGTCTGCCCAGCCAGATGTGAGGGTGCAGTTTTTTTCATTGAACCTGACACATGCTCACGCCTGTGACAAGTGGAGCAGCTGCTTTAGGATTACAGGCAAAGAGAACTGTAGCAGCAGCTTCAGTTTGAAAAAAAAAAAACTGCAATAATAGAAATCTATTTGGTGAAAGTCTATTTACTTGACAGACTTAACAACTTTGTCTAAAAAATGAGGCCAACATTTTTTAACGTGTTGACACATAAAAAATGGTTTAAAAAATACATGATGCCTCTTTGGCCTTTCCATAGCATTCACACTGACCCATGTTCACTCTCACATCTGATTATCTTTTTTATTAAGTCAACAAGTTTTATGTAAAAGAAAAGACACTTTTAGACAAAGTTGTTAAAGTCTGTCAAGTAAATAGACTTTCACCAAATAATTTCATTATTACAGTTTTTTTCCAAACTGAAGCTGCTGCTACAGTTCTCTTTTGCTGTATCCTAAAGCAGCTGCTCACTGTCACAGGCTGAGCATGTTCAGGTTCAATGAAAAAAACTGCACCCCCTCACATCTGGCTGGAGCCAGACCTTCTATACTGACAGTGTATAGAGCTTGGAGAGAGCCACTATGGCCAACAGAGAATACTTAAGACCAGGCTAAGACCGGCTAAGACAAAGGGCAAGATCGGCTGATAATGTGTCAAATACAGACATGAAGACATGAGATAAATAAAGTGATTCAACCTTCCAGTATGTAAATATATCTAGCAATGCTATGTGCTGCGAGCTAATGCTAACGTGATGCTAGCGCGCCTGGCGTCTTTTAGCATCTTTTAAACTTATTGTTTACTTTTCTGACATAACAACATTCAGTACTTCCATTTAAACCCGGTTGTAACTCGACTTGAATTAGTTGTGCTAAAATACATTTAATTCGCCAGAAAATGTCTTAAAAGAGGTAAACAGTTTAGCTTCCATTCTTTATTATGGTGAGGCAGGAGATGTTTAAAACAACAGTGACGCGTTTGCCGACGTATCTATAAGTTCGCTAGCCATTAGCATTTTATACACAATTTTTATCTACAATAAATACTAAAAGGTTTGTAAACTCAACAATACCTTGTAACAAGGCTCTGACCTTTGACCTTTGCTAAATTTGGTCGGTAGGTTTGTACAGCTGACACTCTCTGGATCTTTCATAACATGCGATTTTGCGGGCTAATGCTAACAACTATAGGAAAATAAACAGTAGAACGCTCCGGACTAGCTTAAATCTACCAGACTAGCTCAGATGCTAATGTTCGATAGCATCAGAGTCGGACTGCGCGTCTACTAAGGAGGCGAGAGTGCTAACCACTCTGCTGCAGTACTACCAACTAACATTCACTCATAAATAGGCTGTTGCTTGTACTTCTCCAGACAAAGTTGTTTTAGATGCTGATACTGTGGAAAACATCTTTAGAAGCATTTTCACTCAAACAACTTTCATTTCTCATTTTTCATTAGTTTGTATTGTAACATGAAGCTCTCATTAACATTTACCATTTTACAGTAAGAATGTCCCACACAAACGTTATTAATAATCCTCTAAATCCTGTTTCATGTGCGTCTCTTTCAGTCTGTGCCGCTGTGTGGGCGAAGATTTGGCCTGCTTCTGCTTTATTACACCAATCATGTCTTATTGGGTCTAAAATAGAATGAAAATAAATAATCTGTCCTTTCTTTGATTCATATGGAGAGAAGTGCTTTAGCCGTGACATCTGCCTCCTTTAAAACCTAATGACGGGCCAAAGCAGGATTTACCGTTTATCTGCTAATGCTGAGGACGCTTCTCAAACACTGTGACATATTCAGGAGAATCGAATGGTTAAATATAAACGGGGAGAGCAAAAGGTGAGACGTGGAGAACTGACGGATTAAAGCTCAGTGATTCATTAGAATTGGAGCATTTTTCTTTTTTTAAAATACTGAGAAAATATATAGAAAAATAAAAATTCTCAGAAGTCACGTGGAGCTACTTTATTTACAGTTCTGCTCATGAGATTGTCTTCGCTGCTGTTTCCAAAGGTCCCAGATGTGTGAAGTCAAATGTTCAGGTCTTGAGGTCTCCTGCTGATAAGTGTGACTCAGTTTTAGGCAGAAGGCTGACAGCATCTTTCCTCAAAGCGGGGGACCTAACTTTTGAGTTGTACATGTGTAACCTCTAGTGAACACTAGATTGTAAATGCAGCACTTTGTGACTAAATAAGGCCTGTTTAGACTGACTGAATCAAACAACTGTCCTATTCGTACAACATATTTACCACAGACCTCATGTAAATTGTCAACACAGTCTCACTAGAGGGCGTACTTTTACCACGACACAAATACAGCGTATTTTGACCACGTGTTCAGAGCTGTTTTTAGTACTTATGTTACGCCGTGCATTTAGCACGATATGAAAAAGTGCAAATGACTTTGAGATTTCACAGCGTCAAAATAGGACGAGTTTTGGTTGCAGCCATGTGGGGACGTTTTCTTCAGGTGAAATGTGTAAGTTCAGGCATAAAGTTACTAAAATGGGTAAGATTAGGTCTGGGGCTTGGGGCAGGTTAAGATTAGAATCAGGATTTCATTAATATTCATAAATAAGAACACGTCTTAACAACCACCATTGAAATGAATGGGGACAGTGACGCGTACTATAATTACACAAAACAGCTGTGAACTCGTGCTAATCATACCTCATTTACATGTTGTGTAATGTCGTGGTAAATGTACGCTTTCTTGTGAGATCGGGCTCAAATTGTGAAAATTCCGGACGTCATCTGAGTTTCTACTCCCGTGTGAATCGCCCATGTCTGTAAAAATGTCCATAAAGTTTCCCCCAAACTTTACCTCCTGTAATTCGCCAAACGCAGACGTCATGACAATGACATGACGTGTATATGCACAGTGTTTGTACACTGCTGAAACAGGAGGAAGTTAAGAAAAGCAGCCTGTTCTCACAGATAAGCGTGTCAATACCACACTATTGTAAACAGCGTGTCATATCTACGCAATTTTTTGTGTGTGTATTTGACGCGTTTCTGTCCTAGTTCATTTCAATGGTGAATGTTAACACGTGTTATTATTCATGAAAACTAACACAATCCTAATCCTAAACTTAACCAACTCCAAGTCTAAGACCTAAACTTACCCATTTTTGCAACTTCAGACTTAAATTTAACCGTTAATCCCTTGAAAAACCTCGTGTTTGTCGTCAACCACTAGGCGTGTTCATAGTACACCAGAAAAAACGAGCGTGTAATTGCAGGCCAAAACAGGCAGAGGGCGTCGTTATGACACGCGATTTGTCATGGCGTGCTATTTTACGCAATCCATGAAAACACGTTGGAAAAGCAGCCACGTTTTTTGGCGCTTTTGAGATTTGATTCATGCAAATCTATCCAGAGATGAACTTTTTTCACAAGGAGCATTGTTTGTGCAGGAGTGTACTCACAGAAAGCCATGTCAATGGGACGCGACAACTGCGGTAAGTCCAAAATTAAGTCTTTTTCCTGCGATGATTCTGAAGTGGTTATGAGCTCTGAGTCATGTAAATACATCAGAAGTAAGCAGCACCAAGTAAAGATGAATAAAAACCCAAAGAAGAAGTGATTAAAACTCCAAAATATAAGCTAGCGCTGCTGTGTCCTTGTAGAAACATGCTGCGTGTGAACATTAGTTCCACCTCGGTCACGCAAAATCACATTTATTGTACTGAAACGGTTCACATGTGCACCGAACTGACAGTGGATTTACACTAAGTGCAACTTGGATGCGAGTCGTGACTCGCGCGAGTCACGCAGAACTTAGAAAGTGCTTAAAACCAATGCGTTGATTTACACCGTGCTCCGACATGTCCGACTGCGAGTGCGAGAGTCGCGCGACTCTGCGGAAAGAATCCGCATGAAGTCTATTTTTGTCGGAGACCGCAGCGGTCTGGTGCGGCTTTCATTCATTATACGAGCGTTCTCGCAGGAATCTACGTGACTCCACGTGGCTTTGGACGAAACCGGACCGCAGTTGACAGCATCTGGTGTAACAGGCACTTAGCAAGAAACCCGCACGTGTCCCGACCCGCACTCGCCTTGCAGTCTGTGTAAATCCAGCGTGAACGTGATGTACCGAAACAATTCACTACAACTATGTTTACCGTTACACCCCTATACATATACACACAGTAAATATATATTATCTCTGTTTTGATGTCTACTCTATTTCTGCAACAGTCAGTAAAAAAAACTGGGTGTGCCCAAGGAATAATATTGGGGCCGACATACTTTATGTTGTAGATTTATATAAACTCAGAAAAAAAGATTTCTTTCTTTGCACATGACAAATATGACTATTTGAATAATTTGAATAATTTGGAGCAACTTTTGGAACAGTTAAATCATAAATTCACAATATCCCCAATGTATTTTAATGTAAATAAAAGATAAATAATAAAAAAATAAAAGTCCAACAAAAGGAGTAGTTTTAAATCACTTTTGAAGCAAACTTTTAACCAAATCACCTGAAATGAACCAGCTCAGCGTTGACAATATCCTCTTCAAATACACGTGCCTGTCATTTCAGCTTTTATGAAATCCAATTAGACCCACATTAATCACATTAAAGTCTATTGTATCCGGCTGTTGTTTGTCTATAACGTTACACTTTTTCAGTTTCCGTGACTCAAAGTTCTCCAAAACCATCCATTTCATTAAAGTTGTATCTTCACTGGATTCTGTATCAAAGGACAAAAGACACCAAACTGGATCTGAAATTGTCCGTCCTGTGGGAAAAGCCGGTTTGGTTTCATACGCGTCTCGATATCTAAGACTTTAACAAGATCTGCTCCGGCTTTGGCTGGAAATATGCAGGAAAAAAGCAGCCATGATGTAATTAAATATGTATTAAAGCCGCGTCGCGTTTGTCGATGATTAAAAGACAGAAATGGTTTTGTTTTTCTCGGGGATTGTTCTGGAAAGTTTCTGTCGCTTTGGTCCGAGAGAAAGACTGAAAAGTTGGACGATCGTTTGGGGTCAAAGTTTTATTAAAATGTAGAGTTTGGCATTTGAATGGAAACTAAACTAAATGGGTAATTATCTTTTTTTAGTAATAAATTAATAACATTTGGGTTTTCCACTAAAAAGTATCTTGTAAATGCTGCACCTTTTGAAAGAGCTAAGTAATGAATCGAATAATACAAAATGTATTTCTAATCAGTCGAATGCTGCGTTCTGATTGGTTGTGCTTGGGTGGTCAAGAAGTATTTTTAAGCCATAATTTTACAGTTCAAAACACAAATGTAAAATTAAAAACTCACACCAAAATTCGAATACAAAACACATACACATTTCCATGATGATGGAAATGAAAATTTTAAATTACTGTATGGTTTGGATTATTGGTGCAGCCTTTTGTTGTTCTCACTCAACATCATTTTCAACCACAAATGTCATATTTTCACTATTTGTAAACACTATTGTCTAAAAGGACAAATACTATTTATGTTATTCTCTTCTTTCAAATCTACTCCTGAGCATAAACACCAACAGAGTGCTACCCACATCAGGAATGGAGTTAGAGCTTGTAAGTTTCAGACATTTAGGGCAAATGGCAATGACTTAAGACACAAAATAGTGCTCAAAAGACTTTATTGCAGCATCTCAGCGAGTTGATGGCAACATGGTGGTGGTCTCCCAGAAGTAAAGAAGCTCAATGTATATGTACAGTGTTGGGGAGTAACGGAATACATGTACCGCCGTTACGTATTCTGAATACATTTTATGAGTACTTGTATTCCGTTACAGTACGGCTTTCAAACGAGGTATTCAGAATACAGTTACTTTTATAAAATCAATGGATTACATTGCATGTAAAAATAAATGTAGACCCATTGTTAAAATCGCCACAGAAAACTAATGCGTAATGTTTTCACAGCAGCAGCTTGTCGCGCTGTCAGTCTGTGCCGCCCGCACTGCTTCACAGAAATAACACTGTCCAATCAGATCTGGCGTTGTATAGGGGCCTGCAGACAGACTGACCAATCAGATTGCCCCTTTATGGACAGGTACATAAGAAGTTTGTTGATGGTTGTCTCCGGTTGTATCATCTGTTCAACTTTTTCGGGACTTTATTTACGATAAACAAAGAGAAGACGCAGCGTTTGGATCGTTCATTTTTAACTACGGATGGGATTCGTTTTTCAAAGAGGAACAGGTAGCACTTTAAAAGACCTCCACGGTACCTACCAGTTAAGTACCATGTCAGTTACTAGTAACTAACAGTGACACTTACTAGTACTTACTCTGGTACTTACTGTGGTACTTACACTGGTACCTAGAGTGGTACTTTGAGTGGTACTTGTACCAACAGTTACTGGTACATACCACTGGTACTTACTGTGGTATTTACACTGGTACTTACACTGGTACCTACAGTGGTACTTGCAACAGCAGTTACTGGTACATACCACTGGTAGTTACTGTGGTACTTACTGTGGTACATACACTGGTACTTACACTGGTACCTACAGTGGTACTTTGAGTGGTACTTGTACCAGCAGTTACTGGTACATACCACTGGTAGTTACTGGTACTTACTGTGGTACATACACTGGTACCTACAGTGGTACTTTAAGTGGTACTTTGTACCAGCAGTTACTGGTACATACCACTGGTAGTTACTGTGGTACTTACTGCGGTACTTACACTGGTACTTACACTGGTACCTATAGTGGTACTTGTACCAGCAGTTACTGGCACATACCACTGGTAGTTACTGGTACTTACTGTGGTACTTACTGTAGTACTTACACTGGTACTTACACTGGTACCTACAGTGGTACTTGTACCAGCAGTTACTGGTACATAACACTGATAGTTACTGGTACTTACTGTGGTACTTACTGTAGTACTTACACTGGTACTTAAGGTGGTACTTGTGTCATCAGTGACTGGTACTTACAGTGGTAACTATTAGTACACTTACCACTTTTAATAATTTGTGGCACACACATATGTTTCAGTGGTGGTATTATTGGTACTAAATTAAAAAAGTAGAGCTTATAAATTATGAATAACAATAAAATGCAAATGTTAAAAAAGCACAACTGTCTTTATTTATGTCACAACAATATTGTGTATTGACAAATACCAAAGTAATTATTTGTTTCAGTAAACAAAACAACAGAAAACAATTTTACAACAATCTTAGTTCCAACATTTATTGATAAATACCATGATACATAATGGTAAATAGTGGTACTACAATGGTACTTAATACAGTAGTTGACAGTCAACTACTAGTAACAACGAGGCCTGTTCTAAAGTGACACATACTGGTACTTCAGTGGTACTTACTACAGTAGTTGACAGTTAACTACTAGTAACAATGGGACCTGTTCTAAAGTGACACATACTGGTACTTGAGTGGTACTTACTACAGTAGTGACCGTCAACTACTAGTAACAATGGGACCTGTTCTAAAGTGACACATACTGGTACTTCAGTGGTACTTACTACAGTAGTTGACAGTTAAGTACTAGTAACAACGGGACCTGTTCTAAAGTGACACATGCTGGTACTTCAGTGGTACTTACTACAGTAGTTGACAGTCAACTACTAGTAACAACGGGACCTGTTCTAAAGTGACACATACTGGTACTTCAGTGGTACTTACTACAGTAGTTGACTGTCAACTACTGTAGTAAGTACCACTGAAGTTGCCCCACTGTGGCACCTGAGGTCTTCTGTGGTTTTCCCATGCCGTGAATCGCCGAAGGCCCAACGCCAAATGCTTAGCTACTGAGATAACTGAACTGGAGGTCAGAGACAATGTGGACATGCTAGCTAATCGGATAAACGACCATTAACCATGCTGGCCAATATGAGTCGGTCAAAAAAAGTAAGCCGCAACGTTACTTATCCACAGTCCAGAAAATACGATGAACCAAACAGCTATAGATACCATCTACCCAGTGAGTAATGTATACCTACTGTAAGTTAACTGCTATGGTACCAATAAGTCACACTCAGTAAGATACCACTGTGAACAAAGTAAGAAAAAACAGGGTACCAAGTGAATACTGAGTGACCAAACAATAAGACTACCAGAGGTAAGTCTACCAAGCTGAGAGACTAATGTGACTAGTATACTGGTAAGCGATGAATTTTAACCACTCAGATAGTTACCACTGTAAAGTTACTTGCTAAGGTCCCCATGAGTTATATACCAGCACGATATTGGTAGATTTACCACATGAGTTAAACTACAGAGTAGGTGTTAAGATTGTACCTTCAGAATGCCCAGTAAACTCCCTAGTCTTGGTACACAATTGATAACCACCTTCTAATCTGTAACCTAAAATCTTCTACGGGTGGTGACCTGTGTGTGTCATAGAATACCATCTAGTAACTTTCACCCTTCCAGAAAAGTACCGAGGAGTATAAACAGAGTGCCAACGTCGTAAGTGTCACATAGTTAGACGAAGATTACTGCTATACTGCCAAGCCGACTGCCAAACAACGATAACCTTAACTGAGGTGAGGTTTAATCTTTCTCATCACAAACTCAGCTGGGTGACCGTGAGGAGGGTCTGTTGAATACTGTTATCCGTAGGACAAGAATCGGAGTTCTATGTCTTTTTCCGCCTGAAACACTTTTACCTATACACTGTTAACACAACAAACGAACCATGACCCCGGACTGTCAAAGTGATATATGTCGCCTGAATTCACTAGCCTTCTGATGAGTCAGATCAGATCAGAACGCTCAAGCGAATGCATTATATTGAACATGTTTTGTTTACTCTATTAACCCTTCATAGACGAATGTAGCCAAGCAAGCCCGAGCTCTGGGAGAAAGATACAATCGACAATGTAAACATAACTCCTACCAACTCGGCCACAGTTGTTAGTGTAAGTGGACCCCTCTCCAAGAACTGTATACTTCAGCAGTGAGCGTTTGTGTGTGTGTTACAAAGAAGTATTTCTTTCATGCTGAACGGCTTGTTTTAACGTGAACGAGATCGCCCACTTACTCTCGAGCTGATTACTCTATCAGAAATAACAACCGAGGATTACATACTAGAAAACACGAAGATCACCTCTTGTAGAAGTTTCACCGCTATAGAACTCATTAACCACAGCACCTAATTTCGAGTGGCACTTTCCAAAAAGATCACCAGACAAATATTCCAAGAGCGTAATAGCGCGTAGTTAACTCATACTAAGCTACCTAGGTATACTACCAGCATCCTTGGATATGCTAGAGTTAACCGGGAGCTACCTTACATATTACCTAGACATAATCTTTTCTGATCCCACATTTATACTTGTATTCTTGATAACGGGTACATACATTTTCGAAATTAGTTTATCTTACCTCTAATACACTCTTTATGGCACTTATATTGGTATAACTCATCTGCTCTCATGTTGTCTCACAACCCCCACAGCTTTGCCCATACTAGATGGCTTTGATGAAAATGAGACCAGAAATCAGAGTAGGCATGGAGGAGCACTGAACATCACTATCTCTCGCTGTTGCTCGTATCCTCGGTCTATGTGATACACCTCATATTTAACTCTGGAAGACCCTTGTCATTGTAGTAATCAGCACAATTACTAATGAGGAATGCTAACAAAGCTGGTACGTACTAACACATCGAATCTTAGTTAAATATCTACACTCACAGTAATCGGTTGCTCCCCCAAGTTTAAACCTACTATTTCAGAGATATGATTGAAATGCCAGGTGCCAGGATATGGTCGTGTCTAAAAAGTGCTGAGATCATACAAGCAATACGACCAGAGAATGATACACATCAGATGCTATCCATAAATACATTTATATTCAATACACAATTATGAACTAGATGTTAACACAAAGATGCTAAAGGATAAAAAAATCACAAACCTACATACATACAGCAGATTGAACATGAAAGAGCAGAACATTCCAGAGCGTAGAACCAGATACTGAGAACGCTCTTAGTCTGGTCTTAGCACCATGAGCTGGAGCTGGTCCTCAGACCTCAGACCTGGTGTAAAGCTACACGAGGTCTGAGATTTAAACCAATCACAGTTCTTGTGGTCTAATATTATATATTTATGTAAAGACATGCTCCAGATGAGTCTGGATGATTCATGAAATTAAAAACAAATCATAAGATCTCAGAGATCTACCTCTGACATCACAGATCAGGGACATTTAGAACAGTGTTTCTGAGGCTCAGAGGGGAAGAATAGTATCTGACACAGACACAACTCCAGCTGAGTTTGTGATGAGAAGGATTAAACCCTCCTTCTGTGGTGCAGTCGGCTGAAGTCTGCTTAAAGCTGCACTGTGTAACCTTCTGGAGGTGAAAAGTCAATTACACCAATTCACCCCGAATTAGAAGTTAAAGCCAGACTGTAGGGCATTCTGAATGGGTCTAAATACCTGTACATGTAATACCAAAATGTGAAATAATACAGCTACAATAACCCTTTTTCTATAGAAACAAACATAACTAACAGTCCATATTATGGCCACACAAGCCTGTTCAAACTAATGACACCACATTTGTATCATTTATTTAGTGCAACAAAGACATCTAAGTGACAAAAAACATGCTTTTATTTAAGTCTATTTTTGATCAAATGTTACTTAGTGCAACTTTAAAGATGTTAGTATCGGTATCGGCATAATCAATATATATCGATACTGTGGCTCTTGACATTTCATTGTCAATACTCATATGTAATTATCTGCTTCTTTTTGGCGCTATTCCGATTACACTTGTTGTCATTTCTTCATGTTTTGCTCATTAGTACTGATCCATGTGTCTGTAGATCTGTCTGCTCTTTTACGTTCAGATATGTATTGAACTGCATTCATCCATCAGTATCTGAAGTTGTTGTGGGCAGGTTGTCATTCAGCAGAACCAGCCTGTTCCGTCTCACCGTGCCGTCTCACTCACTCACGTGTTTCCTTTTGTGCTGGACTTCACTGACATTCTTTAAACACATTTGATGGGTCAACTTTTCTGCTCAGAACCACTTAAAACCCTTTGAATGCGCGCGGCTTTGTCTGTCGTTACAACGTTTTTTTTTTAATCCGATCCATTAACGCAGCCATTCTTTTCATCTGTCTCCATCCAACACTGGGGAGCTCAAACTCCGACGCTTTTAAACCGCTACAAATGTCAATTAACCAGAAAAAAAAAAATCATTATTAGCTTTATTACTCAAATTAACAGTTACCCTTCGTGGTCTCATTCACGGCTGGAGCTTACAACCAACAATCTTTTTCTTCTAAGGTTTTTTTTTTCTGCGATCATGTCCCTTTGGAGTCCGCCGAGTGATTTTGGAGAAATTATATTCACGAGAGGCCGACGTAATTGGATTAAATTGGTTCCAGAATGTAGCAATTTATATTATAATATGCCATTACTTGGAATAGTGCTTTTAATTAATTAGGCTGGTTTTTCGTCGTGAGCAGAGAGAGAGAGAAAGAGAGAGGGAGAGAAAGACAGAGCGAGAGGGAGAGAAGAGAGAGACCAAGAGAGAGAAAGAGAGCAAGAGAGAGAGAGAGGGAGGAGAGAGAGAGACACAGAGAGAGAGGGAGGAGAGAGGGAGGAGAGAGAGAGAGAGAAACACCAGAGAAAGAGAGAGAGAAGAGAGAGAGAGAGAGAGAGAGAGAAAGACACAGAGAGAGAGGAAGGAGAGAGGGAGGAGAGAAGAAGAGAGAGAGAGAGGGAAGAGAGAGAGAGAGAGAAAGACAGAGAGAGAGAGGAGGAAGAGGGAGGAGAGAGAGAGAGAAAGACACAGAGAGAGGGAGAGAGACAAGAGAGAGAGAAACACAGAGAGAGAGAGAGAGAGAGAGAGGGAGAGAGAAAGACAGAGCGAGAAGGAGAGAGAGAGAGAAGAGGGAGGAGAGACACAGAGAGAGGGACAGAGAGAGAGAGAGAAAGGGAGAGAGAAAGACAACGAGAGAGAGAAGAGAGAGAGAGAGAAAAAGAAGAGAGACAGGAGAAGAGAGAAGAGAGAGAGAAAGAAGAGGGAAGAGAGAGAGAGGAGAACAAGAAAGAAGAGGGAGAGAGAGGAGAGAGAGAAAGAGAGAAAGAGAGAGAGAGAGAGGGAGGGGAGGAGAGAAAAGAGAAAGAAAGAGAGAGAGAGAGAGACCAGAGAGAGAGAGAGAGAGAGAGGAGAAAGACAGAGCGAGAAGAGAGAAGAGAGAGAGAGGGAGGGAGAGAGAGAAAACACAGAGAGAGGGAGAGAGAGAAGGAGAGAACCAAGAAGAGAAAGAGGAAGAGAGAGAGAAAGAGAGAGGGAGAGAGAGAAGAGAAACACAGAGAGAAAGAGGGAGAGAGAGAGAGAGAAGAGAGAGAAAGAGTGTGAGAGAGACCGAGAGAGAGGGAGGGAAGAGGGAGAGAGGAGAGAGAAAGACAGCGAGCGAGAGGGGGAGAGAGAGAGTGGGGCGCAGAGAGAGAAAAAGAGAGAGTGAGGGGGAGAGAAAGGGGAGACAGAGAGAAAAGAAGAGAGAAAGACAGAGCGTGAGAGAGAGAGGAGGAGAGAGGAGAAAAGAGGGAAGGGGGGAGAAGAAAGAGAGAGGAGAGAGAAACAGAGCGAGAGATGGAGAGAGAGTGAGGGCAGAGAGAGAAGCGAGAGAGAGTAAGGGGGAGAGAAAGAGAGAGAGAAAGACAGAGAGAGCGAGGGGAGAGAGAGAAAAGAGAGGAGCGAGAACAAGAGAGCGAGAGACAGAGCGATGGGAGAGAGATAGTGAGGGGGAGAGAAAGAGAGAGAGCGAAAGGGAGAGAGAAAGAAGAAAGAGAGAGAGCAAGGGGAGAGAAAGAGGGAGAGAAGAAGAGAGAAAAAGAGGAGAGAGAACAAGAGAGAGAGAGAAGAGACAGAGAAAAACAGAGAGAGTGAGGGGAGAGAGAAAGAGAGAGAGGAGCAAGGGGAGAGAGAGGGAGAGAGAAATAGAAAAAAGAGGAGAGAGAACAAGAGAGACAGAGAGCGAGAAAGACAGAAAGAGAGACGAGGGGCAGAGAGAGTGAAGGCGAGTAAGAGAGTGAGAGAGAGCGAGGGGAGAGAGAGAAGAGAGAAAGGGACAGAGGAAGAAGAGAGAGAGAAGGGAGAGAGGAAGGGAGATGGAAGAAAGAGGAGAGAGAAAAGAGTGTGGAGGGAAGAGAAACGAGAGAGGGGGTTGGGAGGGAAACAAGAGAGATGCAAGGAGAGAGAGAGAAGATGGAGGAAGGAGAGGTAAAGAGGAGAAAAGAGGGAAGGGAAGGAGGGAGGGTGTAAAAAGAGAGGAGAGGGACAAAAGAAAGGGAGGATTGAGACAAGAGAAAATAGAGAGAAAAGAAAGTGAAAGAGTGAGGGGAGAGAGAGGGGGAGAAGGAAAATTGAAGGAGAGAAAATGAGGGATGGAGAGGGAGGAAGAGGAGGGAAGGAGAAAAAAGAAGAGAGGGCAACAGAAGAGAGGTGAGGGGGGATCAAAAAGAAATGGAGTAAAAAGAGTAAGGAAAGAGAAAAAGAGAGGGTGGAAGAAGACGGTGGGAAAAAACGGATGGTAGAGAGGGAGGGAGTAAAAACACAGAAGCAGAAGAGAGAGAGAAAGACAGTAGGACAGGAAAGAGAGAGAAGAGAAAGAAAGAAGATATAGAAGGTGGAGAGAGCTTAAAGAGAGAGAGAGAGAGAGAGAGAGAGAAGGAAGAAAAAAGAGAGAGCGATATGAGAGAGAAAAAACAAGCAAGATGGAGGCAGGAAAGAGAAAGAAGAATAAGAGATAGAAGAGATGAAAGAAAGAGTGTGTTGTCTTCTAAATGTATTTTAAACAGATTATTGAATAAAAATATACAATGCTACAATATACTAATATTTATTCTCCAAAAGTGTCCGCGGCCTCATTACAACAGGCTGAATCTTCTGAAACTCCAGCGCTGGTGTGGCAGAGTAAAGTTCACTGCTCATGCTTTTAATAACAAATCGTCTCAGACCGTTTCCATTTGCAAATGTTCTTCATCAGGTAAATGAAAGCGACGCCTCCAGGCTAAAGTCAGCCTGATGGACGTGGACATGATGAAGAGCCAGAAACATATTTACCTCAGAAGAAGATCAGGAGTATTAAGTGTTTGGACAGAGATTTCATTTTAAAAGAACTCTGCATTTCAAAATGATAGGCTTGACTATGATATTAAGCTATTTACAGGACGAACTTTATATCCAACGTAGTGCAACTTTTTGTGTTGATATTGATAGAATTATTGATTTATTGAGCGGTGTGTTTTAGTCTTAGTTAGGGAAGCTAGCTTGTAGCGTGCGGTAAACAATATAAAGCCAGAGACACAGCTTATTTTGATATGTTTTGTAGCTTTTCTCATTGTTTTTCTCTTTAGTGGAATCTCTGAAACCTGCAGATATCTTGTTCCAAAAAAAAAACAAAAAAAAAACTCATGACTTGCCAATACATCCTTCATTCCACTGGTGAACTGAAAGTCCTTTAAGTGTGTATCTTATGTTGCCTGGGATCCAGAACCCACACTTCAGCATACTGCTCAGAGTGGGTCTGGTCACCACGCCCTCCGCCTGAGTTTCAGATCATATCCACATCGTACAATCAGATTAGCTTATTAACGTGACACAGATGAAACAAAAGAGCTGATTGGTCGTCTGTCATTTAGACCAAAATCTAACTTCACTCACCTCACATTAAAATCTTTTTTGCTTCGCTCATTGATTCTGCAGAAATCCAACATGTTTTTCAGTTCCATGTGATATTTTTTTCATGTATTTTTTGGTGGAGAAGCCATGTTGGATTTTACACGGCGGAAGATGCGTGTCTCTGATTGGCTAATTCATCTGTCAATCACGGCTACAGAACTCCAAAAGAGGGACACGGTGACGGTGGATTTTCAAGGCAATATCTTATGTGTATGAATCTAAGTCTTATGTGTATAAATCTTATGTGTATAAATCTTATGTGTATGAATCTTATGTGTATGAATCTATGTGTATGAATCTAAGTCTTATGTGTATAAATCTTATGTGTATAATCTATGTGTATGAATCTTATGTGTATGAATCTTATGTGTATGAATTTATGTTCTTGTTATAATCTTATGTGTATAATCTTATGTGTATGAATCTTATGTGTATGATAATCTTATGTGTATAAATCTTATGTGTATGAATATTATGTGTATGAATCTTATGTGTATAAATCTTATGTGTATGAATATTATGTGTATGAATATTATGTGTATGAATCTTATGTGTATGAATCTTATGTGTATGAATCTTATGTGTATAAATCTTATGTGTATGAATCTTATGTGTATGAATCTTATGTTATAATCTTATGTGTATGAATCTTATGTGTATGAATCTTATGTGTATGAATCTTATGTGTATAAATCTTATGTGTATAAATCTTATGTGTATGAATATTATGTGTATGAATCTTATGTGTTATAAATCTTATGTGTATGAATTATGTGTATGAATATTATGTGTATGAATCTTATGTGTATGAATCTTATGTGTATGAATCTTATGTGTATAATCTTATGTGTATGATCTTATGTGTATGAATCTTATGTGTATAAATCTTATGTGTATGAATCTTATGTGTATAAATCTTATGTGTATGAATCTTATGTGTATAAATCTTATGTGTATGAATCTTATGTGTATAATCTTATGTGTATAAATCTTATGTGTATGAATCTTATGTGTATGAATCTTATGTGTATAAATCTTATGTGTATGAATCTTATGTGTATGAATCTTATGTGTATAAATCTTATGTGTATGAATCTTATGTGTATGAATCTTATGTGTATAAATCTTATGTGTATGAATCTTATGTGTATGAATCTTATGTGTATGAATCTTATGTGTATAAATCTTATGTGTATGAATCTTATGTGTATGAATCTTATGTGTATGAATCTTATCTGTATAAATCTAAAATTAACAGACAAAACAGACTCAGGCAGGAACATAGAAGTTTATCTCACCAGTGGAAGCATATTTGGCGTTTGTAGTGGATTATTTTTCAAAGACAGCATTAACTGATTTTTTTTTTAACTACTTGTGTTTGTGGCTATGTTTGTTGTAATTTTAGCAAAAAAGTAAACAAATATTCTAAACTGCCCACTAAAATACAGCTCTCAATAAATATTGCAACTATATGAACACAAACTGTTGCAGTACATTGAAAGTTTATTTGAGAGTGTGTGCGCTCCTGTGGCTCTAAAGTCATCATCTGGGCAAGGTTTTTAGAAGATAGATCCAAATCTTTCAATATTCAAAAAAATGCATCCAGATGACTACATTGGAGTCTTTTTCTTCTATGAATCACTTCTGGACAAACATGGATTACAGTCCTGTAACTTGAAATTGGATTTTGCAACTTTAATTTACTTCTCAACCCTTTTCAGTCATGATCCAAGCATAGACTTCTGCAAAGTGATAATGTCGTATTTAGTCTTGAGTTTGATTTTATTTTGAAGACAGTAAGACATAGACATAATAAAATCTCCATCTGTCACTGCATTTGAAAGGTGTCAAAGTTTGTCTACTATCAGGAGATCTCCACAAATCAATTCAGCACTTCCAGTTGAGATCCTAGACTACGCTGATGTCTTTAGGCCAAAGCAGTGATTGGCCAAAGTAAAATAGTCCCCGCTATCGTGGAGCGACTGAGCCGCAATGATTAGGGCTGGGTATTGCAGAGCCTTCTGATCCAGATACATGTATATCTCGATAGTTTTTATCTCAATACGAAACTAAAGATATATTTTAAAAATACAGAAAAACATTATATTACCTGTAATGTTTTGTATATTACCTATAGTAATATAATGTAGAATGACTAAATGCAGTTTGATAAGTGTCTTCTGGATGAGTCACAGTTTCAGCCTTACTACAGCAGTCCAGGGTCAAAAGTGTCACTTTTTTTTAGTTCAAGTTACACCTCCCTGTATAATAGCGTATTGTTACAAGTCAGTCCAATATCCTGATATGGATACACTGTGTACAGCCCCACCAATGATGCAAGTCACAGTTACCACAACTGAAAGAACCAGCTGATGCATCCAATCAGTTTGTGCAAGATGTCTAATAGGCTCGGGATCATGACATCATACAGCTGTAGAATGTTCAGTTGGTCCAATGTTAAACCAATGGAGATTTTAAATTGCCAAATTTTGAAAATAGCGTTAATTAAATCATATTCTGACAGTTACAGAGTGATAGATACATTTACCAGTACTAACCGCCAGCAGTTTGTCTCAGTATTCGTATGGGA